>VXBH01006677.1:292497-350669 GCA_013400035.1 Rynchops niger
CTCCACGGTGACGTCACCCCTCCACACCGACCCTGACGTCACCCCTCCACGGTGACATCACCCCTCCACACCGACCCTGATGTCACCCCTCCACACCGACCCTGATGTCACCCCTCCACGCCGACGGCGACGTCACCCCTCCACGCCGACGCACAAGGCCGTTTGGGTGCCCATAGCATCGTCAGTGCCAATACACTGCAACAGGTGAGCACGACAGTTCAAGCAGAAACATCCACGGGATTCTCGTGGCCGGGAAAACAACGCGCGCACACACAAAAAAGGCCTAATTGGTTCGCAAGAGCAGCGTGATCTAAAAACCAGGCTGCTAAAAACCCCAGGGAGCAGCACCCGCTATGTGTGGCAAGCACATCCTCATAATCTAAGTGTCCCTGAGGTAACAAAAAAAAGAAAGAAGATGCAAAAGACGTATAACAGCCCGAAAGGACCTCCGGAGGCGGAGTGACGGTTGGGAAGGGCTGCTCCAGGGGCTAGGGACCAGGCGGGAGAGTATTTCTCATTTTGTTTAAGTGTTTCTAGCGGGTGATGGAGCTGCTCTCCTGGCACGAGCAGCGGTGCCCTTCCCAATTCTGCCGGCCCTCCTGAGGCAGCTCTGATTAGCCAGTTTTGTTCAGTCACTGCTGGAGTCAACTGCTTATTAATAAATGAACCCCCCTGTTTTCTACATTCTCTTCCTAAAAAAAAAAAATAAAAAAAAAAATAAAAAAAAAATCCATGGGGCTTCTTCAGGGGGGTGGTTAGAAACAGGCAACCTTGAGCTACTTTTTGCACGTTCTTTGTCTTAAAGAGGCTCGTGAGCCGATATTATTCTCATTATCATTATACCTCTAACTCAAAGCAGTGCGGAAAGCAGTAGGGCCAAGCAGGCGGTCCCAGCAAGAGCTAAGAAATGTCTGAGGGGAAGGAAACTCCCACCACCAACCTGCCTGTCACGCCAAGCCCGCGCCTGTGCGCATCCAAAGCTGTGGGTAGGCCAGACAACCCTCCAGTCACTTGTTTTTAATTACCGCAGACATTTGCCGGAAAACAGCGGCTTTATTTTTCTTAAGGGCTATTTCTTCCAGCACTGGATCCTCACCTGCTGCAGCTACAATGGAGATAAGGGACACTTTCTGGCCCAACTTTGACAAAAAAACAGCCAACTCCATGCGGGCTGATGGCCCGCAGGTGTCTCGGCCACCCTTTAGGGAGAATAAAATCCTCCAATGAATTCCAATAATAAAAAAGCCACCCTAAAATCAGAGCCTGTACTTAATAAGCCAGGGTTATCTGCTGCTAACCCCGGCTGACTGCTCTCCGCAGGGCACGGCCAGATGCGGCGTCGGGAGGGAGGTGGGGAAAGAAGCGGCTCCCTCCGTTCCCAGCGGCGCGGCAGAGCTCATTGCTGCCCTGCTGCCTGGTGCTGCCGGAGGTTAGACGCGCTGCTGCTTCTCCCCTGCCCTCACGCACTCCCTGCCTTCCCCGTTCTGTTTATTTTGTGCCACCAAAGCAGTGACAACCCACCCGCGGTATGAAACTCTATTAAACAGGAGCAACTTCCAAAAAAAAAAAAAAAAAAAAGACAAAAAAAAGACACAAAATTACCGCCACATCCATTTCTATTCAAATGGCTTGGCAGCTTTCTCTAGTTCCTTTGCTGGAGACCAAGGTTCACTTCCAGCTCCCCAGCCTTCAATACCTCAGGACATCGAGTGCTGGCACAAACCGAAACCTGGCGACCTCCCTTTGGGAATATTAGGTCTTGCTGGAGTTTCTGTGAGGTGAATGGATTCCTCTCAGTCCTCTCTCATGAAATTCTTGGGCAGGAAAGAATAAGGAGAGGAAAAAAAAAACCAAGGAAGGTTCTCATGCAATCCTTATTGCCTCAAGATTGCTTCAGTTTTTAGTGGTATTTGTCTCAGTCTCACCCTCCTTGGAAATTATGCTTCTAGGTATTCATATTTTTCCTTAAATGAACCCCCCCAAATACTGAGCTGCACCTCTATTTGCCGAGAGCACCCAGTCTGTGCCGCATGTGGAGCACTATAAAGCCAGGCGCAGTGCAACGTCCCCTCCGCTCTCAGAACTGCCGGAGGTGCCCTTACCCAGAGCTCCCCAGGCTGCGCGACGGGGGTTACCGCGGGCAGCCTGGCACCCAAAAAAGCATCCAGCGCAAGGAAGCTAGTTCAGGTGGTTAGAGTCACATGGAGACGGAGCTCTTAAACTCTGGCCGATGGAGCCACCCAGGCAACAATGAGCCTAACCAACTTGCCAAACCCTCTTTGCTATGTGCCACGGTTGCCACCACAATTAACGGTAACATTCCACAGGATGCAAAAGCAAACGCTGCCTCAGCTGAAATACTAAAGGTGTCAAAGCATTAACATATCCTTAGGTCCCCCTGGGTAAACTGGTCTCCAAAAGGTTCTCCTGTCAAAGACACTGGTCTCATAGCAAAGTTTGGCCACACTTTAGGTTGTGTAGAATATTGGGTGTGCGAGCACGTGAGTTGTGTACACGCTATTGGGCTGAACTGGGGCCACTGGCCTGCCCAGGGCCAGCACAGGCCACCGGTGCCTTCAGGCCCCCGGCACGTACAGAGCTGCAGAACACACGAGGCATTGTTAAAAACAACAGATCTGACCAAAAAGATTTTTCTGCTGCCAAAACATCCCCATCCCGATGCCAGTGCTTTGCCTTCTGTGAGCAGCGCTGCCTTCGACGCGGTCAGGATCGCTCTGTCCTACGGGTCCCCGGCCAAACCACCTGGCAGAGAATCCACGTGGGATGATAACTGGGCCCGCAGCCTGGCACAGGCCAGCTCTGCGCAGCACTCTCGTCCCTAAATAGCAGTGCGAATAAAAATAGTTCTGTTTGGACATCTAGAAACCAAACCCAAAAAAGGCGCAGGAATATATTTAAATCAAGAAGTGATTTCTGAAGTGCAGCGTGATCCCTGATTATTTGCCACTGTTCACGAGGTTGCACCGAGGGAGGCGACTTCACCTCCCCCCCTTGCATCCCTACGCAAATGTCACACGAGTAGCTGAAATTTCAAGCACCACTCTTTCCATTCATTCAACTTAAAAATCTTATTTTTTCTTCTATGTTACAGACGCTGATCAAGAGTGCTATACAATCTCTGGATTCTTCTGTCCAACAATCATCTAATTAATTAATCATTGATAATTAAAATGACCTCCTTTTGACTGCTACTTGATCTCAGAAAGGTTCAAAAGAAACTTGACACATGTTGTGTCGTGTTCCAGCACAGCCCATGACAGGGATGTTATCGTGTTATGCCACATCTGGTTTCCAGAGAACAAAATGAACCGAGGAGCAAATTAAAGGAGGAACCAGTTGTCGGCGCATCGGATCTAACCAGTTCAAATATCTGGCAAGGTAGAGGAGCAGGTGAACCTCCAGCGCACTTGTAGGACCATCGTTAAGCCCAGAAACGGCATTATTTTTGAATACGTCTAAGCAGGGGCGTCTGGTAACACCATATTATCTGTGCAACCCCTGCTACGCTGAAGTGCTAGAAGAACCCTTTCGAGAAAATACCCGACTAAAATCTCAGCTAAACTGAGAACAGGGAAAGCATGCCTTACGTTTTGCCTGCGCAAGCTCTGAAAGCCTATAGATGTGCAGGTTGTAAGGAAAATGAATGAACTGGCCATCCCATACATCCCGTGACTTTCTTAAGCAGCTCCTACCTATCTTAGATGGGAACTGCAGAGGGACCCCCGCCTCCCCTGCTGCCCTTCCCGGTCACTCTGGGATGCTGGCTCCCGGCTGTCTCAGGTGAAACACCACCATGAGAATCCCAGTTCTCCAACTACGCCAAATCCTTCTGTCTGGGGGAAAGCTGCTACCCCCAGGGCGGTCCGAACCGCAGCCGGTGAAAACAATGTGCCTCCGAGGCGCGCAGTGCTCAGCCCTCATTCACCTGCTCAGCAGCATCCACCTGGAAAAGCCCCGCACAGCCCTGACTTCACCCTCCAGGTTCATTACAAGGCAGTGACAGCATTTAATTCTCTCTCCATGGATTTCTTTTTTGTCAATTTGGGGAGGAAAAGCATTTTGTGGGAACAATAGTGTCAGCCACGGAGGCGGAGTCCTGCCCTTCTCCCAGCAGCACAGCTGAGGAGCATTGCCGTTGAGCCGAGCAAGTTGGCTGGTGAAAGCAGCAATAAACATTTACATTTATTTTATGCTGAGGCTAAGTAGGAGCTTTTTTAAAAAAACCACAACATGAAACACCAGTGAACCAAGGGGTTTAGGGGCAGAAAGCTATGCAACTGTAATAAGTTGTGGGTCTCCTCCCAACGGGATATTGCTTTTCAGTATATAATTAATAACAAGAAAACTGTATCCTGACTTTAGGGTCCGCATGAGCATCCTGGAACAAAAAGGGCCATAAATTAGCATCAATTATGTATTAAAGTTCCAATTAACCTGGCTGACACTGATATACTTTAACAAGGTACACTTAGATAAAAGAAGCAACTCCCTAATTACTTGGAACGGGACCTCCTGACCCATTCTGCTCTTTTATCCCAATGCCAACCTAATGAGGAAGGAAGTGAGAGGTAGGAAACCGTGCACAAGGCAAGGCTGTAGCACCACAAGATGCCCCTTGGGAAATGCTTTTACTTCTTAAAACCGCCAATGATTAATATTTTATTGCTCTCCGTGCCTTTTAACTGTTTTCAGAAGAAGTGTTTTTGAGGCTGAAATTGCTAATGTTCATTTTAATGCAGAAATCTGCCATCTAATGAAGGTCCTGGTCACCCGTTCCTGCTCCGTAACACGCCACATACACAGTGTTTGTCGTGGTGGCACCCAGGGTTGCTATTCACAGATTTAAAGGGTGCTCCTTGAACTGAAGTACCTTAGTCCAGGCAAGAGAGAGAACATCACAATTAATTTTACATCTTAACCAGAAAAGTTGGTTTGAGCGCATTTTTCAGCACTGAAATTTTGTGCAAAGACTAAGGGCAAAAAGGTAGACCTGTATCGAACCTGTGCTGCTGGGAGGGAGAGGTACAACAAGGTGAGGAGCTGGTGAGGAAGGTATATGCAGAGCATCTAATAAGGCATGTCATTATTCTTCCTATTTGTGTTGGTTGAAATCGGGTGACTCTGGAGAGCCACTATGCCGGGTTAAAAGGGGAATAAATCCACACGCATCTCCTGTCCCTTGAAATGAAAGGACGGTTACGGAGGGCGCGCGGCCAGGCAGCCTGGTCTTGTTCAGTTCTGCTCAGTGCTCAACACTTCTACCCTTCCGCGGCAGACCGGACTTTGAACATATGCAATTATACAAAGGGCAAAGAGGGCTGTTTTTCTGGTGTTTGGGTTTTTAAACCACTTGAAAAGTTGAATAGCAGTTCTCCAGAGCAAGGCAATTCCTGTAATAAGAACTGTAGAAGAAGTAACTTGTCCCTGCAGAACAACCCTTTCTCAGCGCCAATCCTTTCTCTGGGTCACAATATCAGCACTGTAAATAGATTTAAATTAATGATGACGCCGTCCCCTTCTTTATGGCTTTCCAGGGCAATACAGTTGGAGTCTTGGCTTTCACAGTTGATCTCCCACTAGCCACAAGCCTGACTTCTGTCCTCTGGGAGAAGAAGTGTTGGTGGAATCCATCAAAGGCACCTCCTAATTATAGTCACAGTCTTCAAAACTCAGAGGGAAGCAAGCTCGGTGCTGGCATTTCAGCTGGACGACCCCCGTGGTGAGCGCTTTGCTGGGTCCTTGCAGTCAAAGGTTATCTTTCACGCAAGCCATGTCAAAGTTTAAACTTAAACACGTTGGGTCATGCTCTTCCCTGGCTGGAATTTCACTGCAGACGGAGGGAGATTTTCTCCAGTGCCGCCGAAACGCACGGCACCGGAAGAGAAGCTTAACGGCTCCTGGCCCCCAAATTGTAACGTGCTCCGTTAGCAAAAGCAGTCAGCAGAGAACTGCCCACGCTACAGCCTCTCCAGCAAGGATTTCGGTATTTCTTTGCTTTAGTTGGGAATTTTGTCTTTATCATCTTCCCCATAACTTTGAGCTGCTCTGCCAAAGCCGGCTGAGAAAGAAGACAGAAAGGTAAAAGGAATGCTCTTGTCTCTTCAGTGGCTAAAAGGGTCAGAGTCAGGTCACCTGCAGGGTTTGAACAGCCCATCGATGAGCTAACGCGGCCACATGCATTATTCTCCTCCCCTGCATACCCTGCATTTCCTGGAGGAATAAGTCTGGATCATTCAAATGGCTTGTGAGGATTGAAAGTGAACTTATACAATCAATTTTGGCCTTTTGTGACATCCCCGGTTACTTCAGTAAGCCCTTGTGGAAAAAGACCCATCCGTAGTTCATACCCGATGCATACCCCTTGATCCACCTCCAGTTAAACCGGGGTCTAGTTTAAACGCCTGTGGGAACTGGATCAGACCGACGGGCTACTATACACACACCACAGGGGACTCGCTCACAAGTCTCTTGTGGCAAACACGCTTCTTGTACGGCATCCCACTCAGATAGGTGACCTGCTTATTGGTTGCACCTTGTAAGCTATTTTGATGAGAGCAACCTGATCCTTGCTGTTCTGCTCTGAGTAAACTTCAGCCTTTGGGTGTAAGAGGAGGAAAATTTGACATCCATGTAATAGAGGACGGCCACGCGCATTCAGGGTGGGATTTTTCAAAAGCATTCACCCCTGGCCTGAAAGCAAACATTGCCAGGACAACAGCGAGCTCTTTAAGAAATGAATCATGCCCAGGGTATACCATACATGAAGCACTTGTGGGATTTGCAAAGCAGCACAGCTGCCAGAAAACGGGAAGCAAAGCTCAGAGCGCACATCCTCATCCCACCCAGATGCCGCGTCGCTCGGACTGCACACCATGCCAGTGCACCCTTTTTTTGTTCTATGCACGCTCCATTACCACATCCTTCTGTCAACCCCCACCAATAAGAGTGAAATTGATAAGTTTCTCTTATCAGCTGCTGCTCAGTGTTTCCAGGAGACTACCCGCAGAAAGGCTGGGGAAGAATCGCAGTGAAATCCTGCAGGCAGGGTTAAGGTGGTAATGGGCAGCCCACAGCAGCTCGGTGCTCGTCCGTCTGCTGCGCCCGTGCCAGGCACACAGCGAGACGTGGAAAGTAACTACAGAAAGGAGGAAGAAAAAAAAATTCACAAAGCCCTGGTGCGCACAGGAACACGGCCACTTAATAAATATCTGGGGGGCTTTATTTTCTACCACACTGGTTAGAAATGGGTCAAGGACCTGGAGGAATATGACAACTATTTGGTACTGCTCAGCTGCAGGTGTACAGGAACCATTAAGAAGCACTGTCATCTCTATTTCATACCATTTGCAAGGAAAAAAGTCCAATTTCTACTGCCATATCACTAATGTGAAAATATGGTAAATGACAGGGCTTCAACTATTTTGCCAGTTTGTGATGTTGATGAAGTAAATCCAACACCTTCTCTGTAAGACTTTGCTTTGAAGTGAGTGGATGTGGAATCCTCCACAGCATATTCAGAGAAAAACAGCCTTTTAAAATGACATGGAGGGTGGAAAACAGTCAGTATCCTTGAGATCTTCTCTCTCTTCCTTTCAGCTTTACGCCTCCGTCGTTCTACTCAAAGCAAAGGACCATCCAGCCCCAGGAAGAGCTCTCCTCACCAGCCAGGGCTGCCGTCACGCGTGCCTCCGCACGCTACAGACACACGCACACCCTGCTCCCCAGTTCAGACGACTCCATCCAACGGTGAGTACTACCTGAAAGCCCTTCCAAGCCCTTCAGTGAGCCAAGTGTGGCAGCTTACTCAATCTTTTGTAACTCCTCTGACCCTGCCTTGCTCAAAGGAAAGCTTTATTTCCCCCCCCCCAATTCCCCCCCGCTCCCTCTTTTCGAGGAATGAGAGAAAATTTAAGTGCCCTGCTTTGACACTCAGCTCACAGCCAGACCAGCTGCCTCCCAGATCTCCACCGCATTGATGATACGTTCCTCTTGTGCCAAGACAAAATTTATAAATAGATTTGCCCAGTCAGTAAGCCCTTACTCTTTAGAAAGACAGGGATTCAGGCGAAAAGAGGATTATTGATAACATGCAATATCTTTATTATGGCAGAGACTGCTACTGCTACTATAGTTAAGGACATGTCAGCATTTCCATTGTAAGATTTTTCTTGCGTGCGTGCAAGGGTTTAACTTGGCAGTAAAAATTTAAATATACTTGAGGCTGGACTTTTTCTTGCAAGAGCTCAGCAAGAGAGTTAGATGTAGGGCTCTCTCCTCTACCCCCTTCTTCATTAATAGTGAATTCAATGAGTTTTAGAGCTTCTCGTGTGAATATACCTCTCCTGTTTTTGGAACAGTGGGGAGTAACCCCTCACGCAGCATCGAGAAGCGGAGCGCAGAGAGAAGAGCACAGGACAAACACGCAGGGCCAAGTCCTGCTCTTGTTAGTACTGAGGCTTGAACAACGTTTGGCCGTTGCAGGAATACACAGGTTTTGGCTAACATCCCATACTTGCCTCTACCGAAAAAACAGCTGAGCGTGATGCTAAAAACAGTCCTTTCAAAATCATCTCATTTGGGCGGTTAATTTTCCTTGTGGTGCATGCCGGCAGGACAGCACTGTCTGCCAGCTGAGGGATGCACCTTGGGAGCCGCCAGCCCCACCGCTCTCCCCTCCCTGCCCCTGCCTCCCCGCTCAGCCTCCGCCAAGTCCCTAAATTTCTGCTCTGCCTCAATTCCCGCATTCGGGATGGCAAACAGTAGAACTCGGGCAAATGGTTCTGCAGGCAGAATTCACCCTGCGGCAGCTCGAGCACTTTCTGGCAGGAATCAGCCCGGCGCCCTTTGACTTCAGCAGTAATCCGCCCGAACGCAGGGCCAGGGCCGTCACTGCGGAGATGCCGGCGCCCAGGGACTTGTGTCACTTCGCAGAGTCTCAGTCTTGAGGACAAGACTGCTGAAACACTGCCGTGGGGCATGCACGGGCTTCATCAGAATAGGGGCATCTCTGCCTTCAACCATGCTCACAAACACGTGAGGAAGTAGTGATGTGTCCCCTCGTAACCTTTCCCCTCTTCATCAGGCTTAACAAAAAAGAAAGTAGTCATGGGTTTCATGGTTTTCCCATTTTTTGCAGGAATCACAGAATCTTCATGGCTGGAAAGGACCTTTAAGATCATCGAGTCCAACCAACCTACAATCTCTGCCACTAGAGCATGCCCTGAAGTGCCACATCCAGACGTTTCTTAAACACCTCTAGGGATGGGGACTCAACCCCCTCCCTGGGCAGGCTGTCCCAGGGCCTGACCACTCTGTCAGTCAAGTCATTCCTCCTCATATCTAACCTAAACCTCCCCTGCCGCAGCTTCAGACCATTCCCTCTGCTCCTGTCATTCTTCACCTGTGAGAAGAGGCCACCACCCACCTCTCTGCACCCTCCTTTCAGGGAGCTGTAGAGGGCAATGAGGTCTCCCCTCAGCCTCCTCTTCTCCAAGCTGAACATGCCCAGCTCCCTCAGCCTCTCCTCACACGACCTGCTCTCCAGACCCCTCACCAGCCTGGTAGCCCTCCTCTGGACACGCTCCAGCACCTCAATGTCCCTCTTGTACAGCGGGGCCCAGAACTGAACACAGCACTCGAGGTGAGGCCTCACCAGTGCCCAGTACAGAGGCACCATCACTTCCCTGCTCCTGCTGGCCACGCTGTTCCTGAGACAAGCCAGAATGCTGTTGGCCTTCTTGGCCACCTGGGCACACTGCTGGCTCACGTTAAGCTGGCTCTACCGGCCCCCCCAGGTCCTTTTCTGCCGGGCAGCTTTCCAGCCACTCTGCCCCAAGCCTGGAGCGTTGCTTGGGGTTGTTGTGACCGAAATGCAGGACCCGGCACTTGGCCTTATTAAACCTCCTACAGTTGGCCTTGGCCCATGGATCCAGCCTGTCCAGGTCCCTCTGTAGAGCCTTCCCACCCTCCAGCAGATCAACCCTCCCACCTAGTTTGGTGTCATCTGCAAACTTACTGAGGGTGCACTCAATCCCCTCATCCAGATCATCGATGAAGATATTAAACAAAACCGGCCCCAAAACTGAGCCCTGAGGGACACCACTGGTGACCGGCCGCCAAGAGGATTTCACCCCATTAATCACAACTCTCTGGGCACGGCCATCCAGCCAGTTTTTAACCCAGCGAAGAGTACACTTGTCTATGCCATGATTCGCCAGCTTCTCCAGGAGAATGCTGTGGGGGACGGTGTCAAAGGCCTTACCAAAGTCCAGATAGACAACGTCCACAGCCTTCCCCGCATCCAGAAGGCGGGTCACATGGTCATAGAAAGAGATCAGGTTGGTTAAGCAGGACCTCCCTTTCCTAAACCCACGCTGGCTGGCCCTGATCCCTTGGCTGCCCCGTGCTTGCCGTGAGAGCTCACTCGAGGTGATCCTCTCCATGATCTTTCCTGGTACCGAGGTCAGGATGACAGGCCTGGAGTTCCCCAGATCCTCCCTCCGACCCTTCTTGTAGATGGGCGTCACATTAGCCACCCTCCAGTCATCTGGTACCTGCCCTGTTGACCAGGACTGTTGATAAATGATGGAGAGAGGCTCGGTGAGCTCTCCCGCCAGCTCCCTGAGTACTCTTGGGTGAATCCCATCCAGCCAAGGAGAAGGAAAAAAGATAGGTACGTTGAAATACAGAGAGATATTAGCTAAATTTGTGAAAAAGGGGTGTTACTACGAGGTCTGGAGGGATGGATGGAGGAGTGGCAGGTTTGTTTCCCTCCACCGTGCCTCTCAGGGGGATGCTGCACGTCTTTTCCAGACAATCGACACAACGGAACATTTTGCTTTCTGAGTCTGAATACGTACGTGCTCTCAGCCTGAAGTCAAACCCTTAATATTAGGAGAACGTGGGCCTTTTTTGGGGTGCTTTAAGCCCAGCGTAAGTTACGTAAAGTCCTTTACACACACACAGTACAAAGTGTTCCTTGGTTTGTATCTCACGACGTTCGTATTTGTGGTCAACCAAGTGGTATATTTTGTGTGCTGAATCTACAAGAGAATAATACTTCTGTTTTGTCTGTTGACAAGATCTTCAAATCCTACTGCCCCTCTGACACATCATCAAAATTCAAAAGACCAGCTTTCTGTCTACCTTTATTTCTATGAGATGAGGATTTAGCTAAGACTTTGACACCATGGAAACTAGATGCAGGACATGATCCTGTTCTATCTAAATATATCCCCCGACTTTCAATCACACTTGCCTCTTTTATATTTCATGAAAACTGCTCTTTAGCTTCCTCCGTCTACACAACTTTTTTGGCCAGCAGGATCACCTTGCGCCCGTCCCTTAGCTTTCATCACCAGCCATTTCCACTTCAAGAGAGAAACACACGCGCGAGTGCTGAGGCGGCAATTGAAGACTCCAGGCTCTCGTGAAACTTTGATGTAGCACATCATTAGGCTAATTCTCAAAAAAAAAAATTAAATGTTAAACAGAAAGCAACTTTTCACCCTCCTAACTCAGTGCCAAATGCAGCTTTAATTAAGAAAAGCTGATCAGCTTTTGCCTTTTGTTGTGATAGGAACTTGCTGTCCATTTCATAAACCATCAGCTCCACCACAGATCTTTGGTACTTGCTTATTACTGCCTTTGGGCATTGGGTTTTACGGGTTGTTACAGCTCGCAATCTTAATACTCATTTACACTTTTTATCTGCAGGGCTAGGACACTACCACTAATTTTTTTATTTTATTTTATTTAAACCAAACTACCCCTTGGCTGCTTTTCACACAAATCCTGCTTGAGTAAGGGAGATGGGAGGGACAAGTCTGAAACGCAGCTTGATGAAAACAAATTTCCCGTTTCGGTGTGGATTCAGGCAGCTGCGCTTCTGGAGACCGAGAAGCTGTACCTGTCTCTCAGAACCAGCTTCGCGGGCTGATCTGGGTTTTCCTACAACTGCGAAAACAAGACACAGAAACTGAGGCCGGAGTTAAGAAACTTAACCCAGTTGTGAGGCAGCAGTGGTGCCAGCGCGGCCACGCGCGGTGCTCGGCGTGGAGATGGGGCTGCCTTTCCTTCCACGCACCAGGGGCCGCAAACACAGCCCTCGCAAGGCCAGAAAAATCCCCCTCCAAACAAACAGAATTCAGTATTTATGCCCACTCTGGGCTGACTGGCTATTTTTAAAGAGCTTGTTTTCCGTGCCAACATGTGTTATTTTGCCTGCACAAGACAACCGAGCTGGGCGCCGAACGAAGCAGGCGAGACATTCGGGAGGAGCTGGAACAAGCATCTTAAATTTTTGAACCTGCCTGTTTTGCCGCTGACCCATCCAGCGAGTAGCCGTGCCAGCGAGTCACTTGGCCGGCAGACACCTTGCGGTGACACGCGATGGAGCTGTCACAAAGCCCCGGCCTCCCAGGGGCTCGCGCGCTGCAGGTTATGGATGGAGGGACGGCACAGCCCCGACACCCCCGCAACAACACGCACCAAACCCTGCAGATGAGTTCTTGGAAGAGAAGGCGCCTGTGTTTACTTGGGCATTTTAATTTTAATCCGGTGATGACAATTAACTGATTAAGAACATCGCAGCCATCAAAAGCGGTAGCGTGTTTTCAAGGAGTATGCAACAATAGCTAACCGCTTTCACGGCTTTAATTGTAAAAGCAAATAATTACATCCTTTTCAGGGCTTGAAGAGAACTGCTTTCAACCATAAACACAAACTACAAAAGGAAAATTCTCCAACACAATACCCATTTTTAAATGGCCACTTTTTCTAAAAAAAGCTTGTAACAGCTGTGTTTCAGGTGCATATTTAGGGATTCATTACAGATATGGACAGTACCCAGGCAATCGGATGAGGCTGTTATCATCAGGGTATCTTTAGCCATGGATGGATTTGGCCCGTGCCATCATCATTTTTTATTTTAAGCCCCGCCAGGGCTCCACGTGCAACGCTGACCACGCTGGGAGGAATGCAGGCAACCCCCGGCCTGAGGCAGTTCCTCTGGCGGTTTTCTACGAACCACTGCAATGGCTGGTTCATGTTTCCTCTTTCCAGCTCCCGACAAATCCCACGTTCTTCGTGAAATAGGGCTCAGCGAAAATTCTGGCTGCAAACCGTAGAGGAAGGCAAAGCGTCAACGCGGCTTTGCCGTCGGCCTCACCAACCTTTTCGATTCTGGTGGAATTTAGTGTCTGGCACTGACCTGTACATAAGCTGCAGCAGCATAACCCAGACACGTCATCAAGGACCAGCCAACAGACCAACCTGTTTACCTATACCTCCCACCGCGGTCAGCGGGGGTTTTACATCAGCTTTCTTCTGCCCCGACTTCTCTGGGGTCTGACCCAATCCCCCGCCAAAGTGGCAGCAGAACTACCTGATTCGAGTTGGATTGGGCTTTGCAAACAAGCGATACCCCATCCAGTAAACAAAGTTTGGTCTCAAAAGCCACAAGCGCTCTAAAAGGCCATTTTCAGACGCTTACACGGGAGTGGGCTCGCCAGCCTGCGTGTGAGGTATGAGGTGTACGCGCAGCAGGGAACTAGACCAAAAGTCCCTTTCACATCAGCAATCTTCAGCACTCGGCACTGAGCGTTGTTGCTTTGAATGCTTCCAGCTCCTGAAGCAATTCCAGGCAGACATGCTGACAAAAGAATAATTTTATCAGCATATGGCTGATCACAGCATCCAATTCCACCAGTTTGAAACGGCCCCGTAGCGCGCACTAGCATTTCTGCATGCAAGTGGAACAGATGCTGCGGCGATCAGTGTAATAACGGTTTAATTAATTTTAGCGTCAAAGTCAAATGCTGCCTTATTTCCAGTTGACACGTCCCTAATTTCATGGTTGGCTCTCTAAATTTTGAAAACAGGAAGAGAGATTTGATTCCAGAGTTAAATACTGCAGAAAGGCCTGATGGAATGCCAGAGAAGCATTTCTCCATTTTTGTAATCTCCCTGATCTTGGAGCCATAATATTAACCATTGTTCCCTCTTTGTTATAAGGGTTTTACAAGTACAGTTTCATTTTGACAAAGCAGAGCCCTCCACCTCTCAGAGCCGGCAGTCCTCCTGCAGAAATGCGTGGTAGCACCATGGAGCTCCAGCCCCAGGACAAGGTCCCACTGCAGATGACCTCCTGGGCCAGGAGTCAAGAGACCTGGCTCCAGGCCTCACTCTGCAAGTGATGTTTTCTGTCAAGAAAAGGTACATCCGCTGGACCTCCTGAAAATCGATTTACCACAAAAAAAACCCAACCTCATTGTATTAGAGTGAGATCTCATACGCCACAAAACTGGATAAACAGTCTGCTTTGCACAGCTCCTACCCCAAAATGTTAATGGTGTTCAGCAGATGGGCTGGAGAGGTGGAGAAGGGAAGGAAACTTACAGCATGGGACAAGTAATTTTATATTTCAGGTCCCAGATCTCACGAAGCACTGTCTGCATATTACCGCACATACTACAGAGCTGCTGGTGGAAAGGCGGCCCGTCCTGCATCTCCCGTTAGTGCCCCCTCTCCAGCTCCAGGAGCAGAGGAGGAAAACCAGCACAGCAAACTCAGATACATTCAACAAGCAAACGTTGCACCCTGACTCCTGGTCAAGAGAAAAGACTTTAAGCAATTTATTGGTAAAACACTCCTAGGAGACGCTGGCACAGCTGTGGCCTGGGTAGCGTTTGGATTGTCACAGGAGCGAGAAGAGGCGGAGGGTGGTGAGCGATTGCTTGCTGCACAAAGTGTTATTGTGCTCAAGCGTGTTCAGCAAATGTTTACTCCATGGGCAGGAACTACCAGTGTCTGCAGCGGTCACTTAGGCCTGAAACCCAAGATTCCAGTGATTTCATCTGAATGCCTTTGCGGAGCACGGGGTGACACTCACCACCGCAGGCGGCTTCTCAGGTTTCGGCAGGAACTAACCTCCCATCCTCCTGCATCCGTCACTGCCAATGACCCAAACCAGAGAGCGTCACGCACAGCCCGCCGGCTCCGACACCCGGCGGGGTCTCACCTCACAATTAGGGCTCTTCATCCCAATGTATTGCGTTAGCAGGAGGGGACGGTGACCAGGACTCGGCACCCGTTGTCAAACAAAGAGTGCCTGGATGACAGCAGGCACTGCCACAGACACCCCCCCCCGCCTCCAGCAGCCTCCCCCCCTCGTGAAACAAAGACAGGTTGAGGGGAGAAGTGACAGGGACGGGAAGGAGGGAACCCTTAGCAATGCTTAAGCAAACACATTTGGAATGAGGCTTAAGTTACGCCTCATGTCAAGGGTTTTTTTTTCCTTTTTCCTCCTCCCCCTCATCACCATGTTGGCAAACTGTTGATGACCACAGGCATGGAGGCCTCTCCACGGGGGACCAGCAGAGACCAGAGGGGTTTCGTCGTGCGACGGAGAGCATCTAAAAAGGCACATCCTCCAGGTGCTTTTGTCTGAGGGCCACGCTTGACTAGCAAATCCTGTTGCGCTGAGATTGCAGGCTGCAGATACCCCAACAAACACAACCCCGGAGCACCGCCTGTACCTCCAGATGATCCCAGGGAAGAGCTGTTAACAGCAGGATGACAAACACCACGGCCCTCGAGCTTCTGCGTGCAAATCTGAAACACCTCCTTGCGTTAGGCTATCGCACAGAAAAATCCCGCAAATCAAACACAGTAATACCAAGTGCTTGTACGGCGTGTTTTACCTGCAGCTCTTGGAGCGGTTACAAAGAGAAATGAAGAAGAAAGGCTCATTACCACCATTTCACAGGCAGGGAAACTGTGGCACAGAAAGGAAGCGATTTGTCCTGCAGCCCAGTGGAAGAACAGGGCAGTCGAGTCAAGCCTCTTAAGTCCCAGTCCGATGCCCTCTCCCCTGAACTATTGTAGCCGACTCTGACCCTGCGGGAACTTCGCATTTGTCATTATGCTTTACACCTTGATCATGAGGCTGGGTGCCTTCAAAGCACTGCCCTCGGCTCCTTGGCCAGGAGAGGAAAAAGCTCCCATGTACCTAATCAAATATAATTGCCATTCCTGGAGAAAAGAGATTCCTTCTCAACTCCTCTGGATGATAATTCACCCTGTGTTCAGGTGTAAATGTAATGCTATATGTAAGCCAAGATAAAAGTAACTCCTCCGACCACTTTTAACTCACCATCCCTTATGCAGTAAATTTCATACGTGGCTATTGAAATAGTACCGAGAATTGGCGGTAATTTTTGTTGTCTATTAATACAATTTCATATAGCAGTTTTAGGGTAGTTTTACTAAAATGTAGGCTCCAGGGAAAGCTTGTTTAACAATAAAAGCCCTTTGCCTTTAAACACACAGATAGTAGAGGATTAGTTTAACTATTGAACTGCGACCAGGGGACCAGTTTCCAAGAAGGCACTGGCCCAGCACAGATCCTGCCGCCTTCAAGGCTCAGGCACAGCACCACTGTCCACTGCGTCTACCGTCGTGTCACAGGGGGACAGAGAAATAGCCAGGACGGGAATACGGGTCAAAATCAGCACTTAAAAGTTAAGCCGGAACACAGTAAATCACCAGTAGAGATCCCAGAGGGTGAGCAGGGAGCACTTGAGAAGAGGGATGCTGCTGAACAACTCGTCTGCAGCGTCGCTCCCGCGACAGGAGGCGTGGGTTTAGGATGTACCCGCGAGCGCAACCTCATGAGGCAGAGGGGAGCGTCCCGGTGGGCAGACGGCAGGTTTCTTCCCCGTGTTGCTCCCAAAAGGTTGTTGCTGTGACCGAGTCAGGGAGTAGGATTATCAGACACGCACAGCCAGCCAACGGGGGCAGGGAGGAAGGGATGTTTTCCCTTCGGTGCCTTGGGTAAACTTGCAGCCCGCTGCACGCTAAAGGTGGCCATAGGTGACTTGTAATCCAGGCCAAAAGCAGAAAATCACAGGATTAGAAGTGGGTGGTCAGATCATTCATCTGACTTGTAGGGAAAAAAACCCCACGCTATCCGCTCGTAGACGACAAGCAGTTTTGCAGGGAACAAAGAAATCTCTCTCTCAGACAAAATTGGTCTGCCAGGAACTGAGCCCATCTAGCTCCCCACCTCCCCACCACCCTCCCCATATCTTCCCCTCTAAAAGGATCTTTTCTGGGATTCAGGGAATGCGTGTTTATAAAATAGTTCCATTCAATTAGGGCACAGAGTACAGCAGCTTTATATCAGAGGCAACCCAGAGCGAGAGCTCTGTGGAAGTGCAGGTACACGGTAATGATGACAACCCTGCACTGGTTGTAGTGTCATCACCTCTTATTCTTAATCAAAAGGCTTCCAATCCCTTCTCGACGTGTGCACTCGGAAATGAAGGGACTGCTGGAGAATCATTTGAATGTGGCAGCCCTAGATAATGATGAAACGAATAAAAGGCTCACTTTTTTGTTTAGGTTTGAGGAAGAATTCAGGATTCCTCTCGTGAAAAGGCAGCGGTTTAATAGCAGCGAGGCAGAAGGGCTTCTCGTTATCTGCAGAGGCTGCTGTCGGTGCAGCGCTAATGGCCACGGCACGGGCTTCCCCAGACGGCTCCCGCGCTGCCGAGGGACCCGCACCGGGGGTGCGAGGTCCCTGCCCGGGACTGGGACACGGCACTGGCCTCCAGTGCCTGGGCTTTGCCGCCGCGGATCAGGCAGAGGACAGCTTTTCCAAGCCACGCTGGGTGATGGAAGCCACCCAACCCCACGGTCGGCCGAGCGTGGGGCGTTGGTGCCTCTGCCCCCAACTTCTTTATCCCCTGCTGGGGCGCAGCTGCGTAAGCAAACGTGGGGCTGCATGCGGGGGAGGGACCACGTACATCAACTACGGGGCAGGAATTGCTGCCGCGGAGTCAGGGGCTTGGGCAGGCACAGACCATCCGCATACCTGGAAACAGCCCACCGATAAACTGCCTCTTCCCATACACCGCCCTGCAAGGCGGATTTTGATACTGCATTCGGGTGAAGAGAACGGAAAGCGCCTGAGCACTTTGCCTTTCCCCGAGGCTCCCGCGCGCCTCTCAGCACGATCTCACCAATAGCTCTTGCCATAGGGTTTTTTCAGTCTTTTGTACACTCCAGGAACCAGGCAGTGCAGCTCAGGAGTAAAGAGCTGGGCTGAGTCACCCCTTGGGCACCTGCTGGTTCCATCCAGGCAATCCCAGTGCCGTGCCAGGCGAGAGCGGCAGTAAAGGCTTTTTGTTTTGTTGGTTGATTTAAAAGGGTATTATTTCAGAAAGGAAGTTGAGTAACAGGCTTTTTCAGTGACCTGTGAACCCACGGAAATAATTTTTGCTTCTATTTCATTACTGGCCTCTATGTCCAAAAGTAAAGTTTTCAACAAAAAAATCCCTGACATTTGCAAAACTGCAACTATCTTTAGCGTTTTGCCCAGCCCTTCTCGGGCATTCACATTGGTCCGTACCAGAGCAAAACACGCAAAACAAAACGCAAACCGATTTCAGTTCAACAGTGGTTAAAGTTACTCTATTCACTGCAGTAACATTTGCCCCAAATGCAGAGCTAGCGAGGTCAACGGTTTCGCTTTTTGTGCTTCAGCAACATTAATATAACAGTTTGCCGTTCCCCTCTATTACTATATATGTTCAAAGCTTCATAAGCCATCATGAACAGCCTGATCTCTGACACGCAAGACATGTTAACAACAGCTTTTTCCATTCAGAAAGCCAGCAAGGAAGGGAAGTCAGACCTTTCAATGTATGTTAAGTAACAAACATAAGATCTCCATGATGTCCTACATGATGAAACACCTTCCAGCAGGCTAGGAAAGGAAGTATGTGGAATCAATACGTTTCTTCTCACAGTTACATAGCTGCATACATCACCACTTTTAACTTCACTGTCTTCAATCCAGCCCACTGTGCCCACAAGTAATGTCACAGGGACAAGGCTATAGAAAAGCCAAGGACATTATAAACGAACAATGTGGTTATTCAGCGCATATATCTAGGGTTAGGGCAGAGTGACCAGTGATAAAAAAAGCCCAGAACACTGTGATGAGATTTCACTGCATACCAATACCTGCTAGTATGAACATCTAGTAAGAAAAAACAGCCGATAAAATGAGCTTATAGAGAGCACACAATAAACAAACAGAAATACAGGACAGATACGTACATGTTTCAGGATTTTTTTTCCCCCCATTCATGAAACCAAAAGTGTAGCGATTTAGACAACTGTATTGGGAACACGCGGCAAGGTTTTGGTAGTGGGGGTGGGCTGCAGGGGCGGCCCCTGTGAGCGGAGGCCAGGAGCTGCCCCCACGTCAGACAGAGCCAGCTCCAAAACGGACCCACCGCTGGCCAAAGCTGAGCCCACCACTGATGCTGGTGGCACCTCTGTGAGAGCACATTTAAGAAGGGGTAACAAACACTGCACAAGAACTACGACAGAGAGGAGGGAGCGGGGAGTGCAAGAGAAAAGGCCTGCAGGCAGCAAGGTCAGTGAAAGAGGTGCTCCAGACACTGGAGCAGAGATTCCCTTGCAGCCCATGGAGAAGACCGTGGTGAAGCAGGTTGGCCGCCTGCAGCCCATGGAGAAGACCGTGGTAAAGCAGGTTGGCCGCCTGCAGCCCATGAAGGATGGCACCGAAGCAGATGCCCACACTGCAGGCTGTGGAGAACCCCCCATCGCAGCAGGCAGACGTGCCCTGAAGGAAGCTGCAGCCCACGGAGAGCCCACGTGGGAGCAGGCCTTCCAGCAGGAGCCGTGGCTGGGGATGACGGCAGGAGCCGTAACATGGGGACCCGTGTTAGGGCGGTCCATTCCCAAAGGGCTGACTGCTCCCCGTGGAAACAACCCATGCTGGAGCTGTTCTTGAGGAACTGCAGCCCACGGGAAAGAGCCCACACTGGAGCAGCTGCTGAAGGATGGTATCCAACGGGAGGGACCCCGTGCTGGAGCAAGTGAAGCGTTATGGAAGGAATGGCAGAGGCAAAGTGTTATGAACTGACCACAATCCCCCCATTCCCCTTTGCCAGCGGCGGGAAGGTGGTAGAAGGGTTGGGATCAAAGGAATGAGGTTGAGCCTGGGAAGGAGGGGCGGGGTAGGTGTTTTTGTTTCTCACTATCATTCTCTATTTATAAATTAGAGATACACTAAATTAATTTTCACCCCAAATCAATTATTTCTGTTTTGCTAGTGATGCTAATTGGTAAGGAATCTTCCTGCCTTTATTTTGACCCACAAGCTTTTTTTACATCCCTTTTTCTCCTCCTGCCCTGTTAAAGCGGAGCAAGAGAGCAGCTGGGTGGGCGCCTGGCAGACGGCCACGGTTATCCCACCAGAACAACATTGTCTCCTATATGACAAAGAACAAAAAACAGCTCCACAGCTCCCTAGAAATCAGAGCTCACTCAGAAATGTACCTCAGATCAAGAGAAGTAAAAGCATTATCAAAAAAAAAAAAAAAAAAAAAAAAGAAAAACAAGATTAGAATTCAGATAGCAACTTATTTTTCTCTACTGCAAAGCAAGTGAATTAAAGCATCCCATACAATAACCCTTACCTAAGTCCTTTTTTTGTCTAAAATGACTCCCACGTGTTTGCTTCTGACAAAAAAAAATCTATTCTCCCCCTTTACCTCTTTTTATAGCCTCTCCACCATCCTGATAGGCAGAAAGCCACCTCACCGGTGGGATAACAAGCCCAACACCCTCTTTCGCTATTGGTCTCTTTCTTCTTTGGCTATTTTGAATGGAGCAATTAAAAGGCTCAATCAGCTCAAGATGTTCTTCACCTGATGTGCAGGTAGCTTGGTGGGACACACAGCAAGGAATCGGGAGAAGAAAGTACGCGTGAACTTCAATCAGCACAAACACTTGAGATGATAACGTTTTTGTTTTGGGTTAAAATAACTCTTTTGGGTTGAGCTGAGACTGTTTCCTAATCATTTTAAGGTTCATTAGTCATAAGCGCCCACTCACTCTTGCATGAGTTTTACGAAGCCAATCTATGATCTCACAATAAATCTTTTATAAACCAGTTAAGGATCAGCTCTGACTTTGGACACAGGAAAGATTCAGCAAACACAGGACGTGAGAAAACAGGCTGTATTTGCACCGTGCTTGAGTTGAGATGGTCAGCTGAAGGAAAGCTGAGTTGAGAAAGGCCATTTTAACCTTACCTGGGCAAAGGAAAAATATCTTTTCCTGTTGCAAAGACGTGAATGCCAACAAGGTCAGCTAGCGTGAGAGGACACCCAGCTTCTCTAAAGCGTGATGAAATCCCTCTCTCAGAGCTGCTGGGTAGAGCTATACTCTTATCGGGGTAAATTAGCACCTTAGTTAACTATAAATTAACTGTAGACCGTTAAGCACCCTGCGTAGCTGTAATCCCCTATTTGTATTGATATATCGCTCCAATTAAATGTGCCATTTTGGGTGCTAATGAGTAAACTGTAGTGTATTTTACTTAGACTGAATAAACATCTTGTAATTACTACTAACCCACCTCGTTGCCACACTGTGGTCCCCTAGATGCCGGTCACTATTGCCAGTCGATAATGGCAGGGGCAAGTTTTGGCCACAAAACAGCAGCTTTACGGCACGGGCCTTATATTCGCTTTTGAGAAAGCCATCGCTGGCCTCTCCCGCAAAGGGTGGTCCATGGAGCATCCGCTGGAGCCCCTTGGGTCCCCTGGGGAATGGAGCAATGGAAAAAATAAGTCTTTCTGAGGAAGCCGAAAACTGACCGGCAAACGATGCTTCTGAGGTATCGAAACTACAAACTTGGGTGGAATTCAGTGAATTACGCAAGCTTAAAAATACCACTGTGTCAAAACATCAAATTTACGTAATGCCACGTTCTGCTTCAGAAAATTCCAGCGTGTCTTCTCTAGAGACAAAATATTTCGAGGCGAAATACTTGGTGATTTAGAAACCGCAAAGGCGGGCGACCTGCCGTAGCCCAGGCGGCAGTGCCCGCTCCCAGGGCAGCCGCGGAGCCCAGCCACCGCCTCTCGGGGCTTCCCGCGAGTCCTGCAGCTCAGCGACAGCACTGTAATGTCACTGCTCATCACCGCGGCAAAGCAGCCCCTAGTCTGGCTATAAAATACATGTATTTTAAGTGCACTGTCCTCCTCTGTTCTTCCCAGGGAAGAGCTTGGGAGAGGACCTGTAGCCAGACGTTGCTCACGCCTCGTGGAATCCTTTCTCTAGGAACCCTTCTTGGTTTTCCATTATTTTTTTATGCGTGTAGTAAAAATGCTCTGGAGAGGGTCACGTGTTTTGCAACCTGAATAGGCACAGCTGACACAAGAAGGTGAGTTTCAGACTAGTTTAGAGCAGCGATAAAAAACATACTGCACTTCTGTTTGCTTCATAGAATCATAGAATCGTCATGGTTGGAAAGGACCTTTAAGATCATCGAGTCCAACCATACACACACACACAAAAAAAGACAACCCCCCCCCAAAAAAAAANTCCAAGCTGAACATGCCCAGCTCCCTCAGCCTCTCCTCACACGACCTGCTCTCCAGACCCCTCACCATCAGTTTAGACGATGTCTGCTGCATTCACAGATATGTGAAAAAACCAGAGGGGAACGGGACAGAAATAAAAATCTACTCCAACTATTATATACCTGGGATCAGCTTGCTCACATCAGGCCTAAATGTGGCCCAGAGAATCAAACCTCAATGTGTCAACATAAATTAAACAGGCCTTTTTGAGTGGTGGAGCATCCGTAACCAGGTCACAATTAAATTGCTGATGATGGGCTGGAAACAAGGTCATTTTGTCACCTTCGTTTTCTTTCTGCTCCAGTGGGAAACAGGAACGCTGCAGTGCTGGGAGATGGCACCTGCGGGGCTGTGGTGTAGCGGCTGAGCCCCAGGAAAGCCCGGCTTCCCAGGATGGGCTGGGAAATCCCAAGCTTGAAATGGTTTCCAAAGAAGCTGCAGGAATGACCAAATGCACCACCTCCTCGTCAGCAGGAGGTGCTTGGCTGTGCCCTGAGGCCCCAGGTGGAATGGAGCAAGCAAAGGTGTACAGCCCGATTTTTCATTTTTTTTTTTTTAAATTATACATTAATGGCATAATTAAACACAAGTAGGGCTGCCACTGATTTTTCTTCCTTCATGGTGAATCCCTTGCCCCCCAGTTTCAGACAGTTGCCTGGTTTTTAGCCCGGGAAGGCACATTTCTCGGGAAACTCCCCCGGAAAGGCTGCTGCCAGGTGTCACCCTCTGCGTGTCTCGCTCGTCCGGACACGTCGCAGGAGGGTGGGCAGAGCCGGGCCTGCGGGCGCGGGATGCCCTCGAGCAGAGGGACACACACGCCGGCACCTGCGGCCGGGCGCCCGCCGCCGCCCCGCAGCCAGAGGAACCTTCCCAGCATCGCTGGCAAAGACCAGTGAGCAGTTTTAGGTGCGAATGGGTTTGTTGAAGTGTGATGGGAGAAGAGCTTTCTAAGGGCGAGGTGCTGGGAGAGGGGAGCCGGGAGCAGCGGGATCCTCTGGGTCGGGCTCTGGGGTTCAGAAGAAGAGGGTCTGGCCTCTGGTTACGCTAGAGAGGTCTCAAGCCACCTGGAGGAAAGCAGTTACATCTCATATCTATAAATATCTACCTATCTATATCTATATCTATATCACCTATCTACTGTATAATTTCTTCCAACCTTCCGCCTCGTCCGTTTAGGTTCTAAACTCTTTTAGGGCACAAGCGCACGGGGGCCGCCGTCTCAGCAAGGGGATGCAAATAACCCCGGAAACATTATTCTGTGACTATCCGAATTGCTTTTCCTGCCTTTTCGGTTGCCAAGTGCTAGTGGCATGCATTAGAAGATTTTTCAGGCTATTGTGTTTTTATTTTGGGCTCAGACCCAGATCTTATCACGTGAAAATGCCGCAGCTAGTGCATAGTAGGATGCGATACCTTGCATTTTGCACCTCTGTATCGTTAGCCGGAGGAAAGAGGGAAAAGGGGAACGAAAAAAAATAATCCACCTTTGTGTAAGTAAAAACCTCTCAGTGGGATTTGTTTAGTGTGAAAGAATGATTAGTAATTTTTAGTGATTAGCAATTTTCTCCCTCAGGTGGCTTTTCTGCATTCCCGTGGAGCTCACGTACACAACAGACCTGCCAAATGGGAAGGAAAAGCCGAGACAGAAAACACCACGCAGCAGTGAAAACTCTAGCAGGCATTTAAAATAGATATATTTGACCATTTTTAGGCAACAGCTCTAATCAACAGAAGGAATATAATTCCTTTTTTCTAAATCACTCTGTGTTTGTGCAAAATTCCTCCTAAACGCCTCCAGATCTCACACTGGTGACATAATCAAGCTAGGAAGCACAAGCGCCTCTCTCTATACGGATAGAGGTGTTTGTGCGTCTGTCCCTATACGGATAGTTATCTATGTCTGCGTATCTAGATACAGATTATCGATATAGAGGCAGAGAGAGCTATAGATCTATAGACATACGAGGTGCTTTCCGCTCTTCCCTGTATCATTTAGAACCGAGCAGAGATGAAAGACACCTCTTGGTTATGCCAATTTTTCCCTCCCGTGACACGCTGAGGAAATTGTACCCCGGTGTCTAGTAGGACTGGTTTTCTCTGCCCCATTGTGCAACAAAAAGGTGATTATTTTTAATGTGGGTTAGAAAGAGGCTTTTTTTTTTTTTTTTCTTTTCTTTTTCCCGCTCCCTTTTCCAATTGATTCTGCTGCAGGAGGGATCTTGCTTTATTTTATGAGTGGGGAACACGGGGCCGGATTCACACGGGGGTATCTTTTACTGAAGATGGTGGAGTTGCATCAGGGATGGATTTGACCCATGATCTGTTATTTTTCCCCTTAACTGCAGCTCACCTGCAAAACCTCAGCCATTACACCTGGTTAGACGAGAGACTTGACAACCTGTGTGGCCTCAGCGTTTCCTTTTATGAATCATCCCGTCTCGTATAAAGAAATCCAAGACAAGCTGAACAAGGCTGCTTAGTTTGATGGCAATCACACACTTTGCCCACCGCGGGGCTGCGTGTCTAACCCTTTCCAGGAGCTGGGGAAATATTCTCCGCTTAAATCAGCCCATTTAGTGCCGCCTTTAGAACATGAACAAGAATCTCCACTGCATTTACTGCGGGGAAAGGTGCTGGAATGAAACCACTGGAGCCTGAAGTCCTACAGCTACAGAAGTGGTGCCACCTCCTCCTGGTTGCCTCATTAATGTCCCACCCTGGTAGCCCACCCCAAGGAACAGGAGGGCAAATCAGAGCCTACACCCAGCCAGCCTTAAACCAGCAACGCCAGCAGCAGCGGTGGGTTTTCACACGCCCGTTTCATGTGAAAATGAGCCGAGATCTGTTAACATTTTGGAGATGCCACAGGACGGCCCCTGGCTCTGAGCCAGCTCCCAAAGCTCCCCGATGTTTTCTCATGTCAAGGCATGACCCCCAGGACTGGATGCGAACTGGTGATGTAGAGATAAAAAACTTGTTTTGGCTTATTTTCCAGCACTCCTGGAAAATCTGAACGGGCAGCTGGAGGAATATGGTGGCTTTCATAGTTCCTCCAGGCTGTCCCCTCACATTTGTTGGAGTCCTCAAGCCTCACACTACCTCACGCTCTAAGCTGAATCACCCTGAGAAACTGTTTATAATAGAAAAAAATCCTATGCACATTGAGAAGCGGATTTAAACAGGGAGCTTCAGAAACACGCTGCTGGGTGGGTGTTTTTTGCTTTGCTGTTCTGCGTTCGCGAAGGGAGGGAACGATCAGCTCCTCACGTTTCCCCAGTACTCGGGAATGCGGATACCTAGTGGATGAGGCCACCTCGAAGGACGGGATGCAGATGGCTCGTCAGCCTGGTGCTTCACTTTTCTTGTGCGCTGGTCATTTCAGTGGGTAAAAAATGGCCTCTTTTACTACAGCAACAGCTGCTGCATTCGTAATGTTCAGGCAGAGGATACACACCTTTCCCTCCACCCCTTCTTCCTAAAGCTGACAAACCGTTGTGCTGCGGCTTTGCCTTCCCACTGTATCATGGCCCATATTACTGGAGCTGGGGTCACAGGTGGCCTCCCCGGGCCACGTTCACAGACCTGGTTAGAAAAGGCTTATTTTGCCCCGGCCTGTCGGATCAGAGGTACTGGGGAGAGCCAACGGCTACTGAAAACAGCAAATCAACAAAGCGGGAGAGTTTAACCTTTTAAATCAAGGATGTGCTTAAAAGCAAGCAAAGTGAGGATTTACAGCTTTCCTTTGCAACTCAGGAATAGAATGCGTTGTCTAGAAATGTTGTTTTAGAGTTAAAAGAGGCCGTAACGGGAAGTTTCCAAGGCGGTGGCTATCTTTGTGTACACACACGCACACACGGTATTCCCCCACCAGCTCATTTCCTCAGCTCGCTGCTTGCCTTGGTTCTGCATTCCTCCAGACAGCCCGAGGGGTGGATGTTAATGTGATTATATTTTTATATCCTTTCCCGGCTGCCAGAGGTTCCCCCCTCTACCTGAGAGATGCAATTTGCCTTTTTGGCAACAGCATTTGCCCACGCAGTCGTCGTCTCCCACCGTTTGGCTTATGCGTCTATAAGCGGGTCCAAAGGGGGCTTGGGAGCGCTCGCGCGTGCTGCTGCGGCGGAGGGGAGGGAATTCTGTGGGCAGGAACAGCACGCCCCGCTTCAGGCAGGCTGCCTGGCCAACCCCGACTTCCCGCGGTCCCTGCGTCCCCGGGGACCTGGCAGCCCCCCCGGGGCTCGGCGCGGTGCCGCTGGAGCCCACGGGAATGGAGCACACGTGGGCAGGAGGAGAAGGAAGAGCATCCAGTGAGTTTGCTGAGAGCAGGGATGGATCCAGGCTGGGAGCGTTGAGATGGCCGGGCTGTCATTACTCATCGTCCGCCCTCCTCAGGCTTCCGACTAGATGTTCTTGGCTGAAGAAATTCTGATTTCCCGGTGGAACAAGAGCTACTCTTTAAAAATTATTGTTAAAAATAAAATCCAGGCTTTACTACAAGTGTTTCTGCAAAGAAGCAATAGAAGATTCCACAGAATAGGTAAATTTCTATTTGTTTAATATTGGAGTTGCAGATATTTACAGGGGAGGAGGCCTCTCTTGAGGAGAGCTGCATTTTCCAGGTGCTACCTACATTTCTTCCTTCCGTTGTTCCCGGGAGTGGGATCCTTGATCCATTCAGGCTTTTTTGCTCACTGTTTTTTGCACTTGGAATTCACGTGGGAAGATTCTGACCTCTCACGCTGCTTTTACGTCTCGTGGTATCACTGAACCCAACAGGTCTCCTCCCCACGTATGCTTTAACGAGCAAAGGAATTAGCATCACCTTCTCTTTGAGAAGAGGAAAGTGAAAAGCGTCTGATTTAGTAACGAATAGACTTCCTGAGGGAGGATAGCTAAGGAAAGAGCTCCGAGATCCCCAAAACAGGAGCACTGTGGAAAGCCAGTGCAGAACTTACATTAACGGAGGCGTAAACTGAGGCACATGCAATCACAGGGATGCGACTCGGTCCGAGCCAGCCGATGCCCCCAGCGAGGACCAGCAGAAGATGGTGCCTCCCACTGACTCGACCAGTGGGAACTGGTCCAAGAAGACGAGTACAAAACAGAAAAATGAAACAGTTTGAAGGCAGACTGCACCAAACAGAGCTAAAACACTTATGCCAGTGTTTCTTTTGGAGACAGAGTGTATGCTCAGGTGAGAAAGCGTCCCGACTTGCAGCATATTTTAGCTTGCCTGTATGCAGAGCTCCTGGGACTTTTCACGATAATCGCTTTCAACCTTGTGGAGAAGAATGACAGACCATCCATTTGATATATCACAAAAATGAAGAAAACAGAGGCCGAACACAAATGTAGCAGATCAACCTGCCATCAGTATTTTCCTTTTATTTGGAAGGTAATTAAGTGCTAGAGTTCAGGTTTCCTGAGGTATGAAAATTAGATATGTATCATTTTGACTTTTTTTTCCCCTAAGAGTTTCTAGAAGCCTGAAGAACTGTTCTACACATAATTCTTGGCTCAATTCTGTTCATATTAATTTCTTCCTCCAGTCCTTTCGTTCTAATTCAGCTTTACACCGAGGGATCCTGACACAAGTAAGTTAGAAAGCATAAACCGAAGTTCCCTAAGTGGTCTTCAGGATATCCAGTCTCCTTTAGTTTTCAGGAGCACATCCTTCCTTCTGGAGCATTTTGCCCTTGACTGGGGCTATCGTGCCCCGAATTTCCAACCTGTTCTTTCCAACTCGGCAGGCTCTTCGAGCCTTACCACACCTCCTGCTCTCTCTAGGCAACTTCTCTCCTAGATACCTACCACCGTATCCCCAGGGTCACCAATCCCACCCTCTCAGAACGAGAGGTTTTTCCAAGGAGCTCCTGCTCTTGCCCCAGCATTCAGACGCTCTCTGCCACATCTCCACCCCAGGTACTTCGCAGTCCTTTTCTTTTACTGCTCAGGAGCCTCAGCTGATCGCACGGCAAAGGCACCCACTGACTTTCTCTCGTTTTCTGTGGGCGGAGAGGGGCAGGTGATGGCGCAGGAGATGACGCGGCGCCCGGGACAGCTTCACACAGCCAGGAGAGAAGGGTTGCCCCTTGCGCTGCTTTAACCCCTCGCCATTCTGGCCCCGAGCTGGAGAATCTGTTCTCCCCTTTTGTATCCGCTGATGCGACTGGATCCGTGCCCGTTGCACATGACTGATATATTCCGGCTCAGGGCTGGCCACCGCATTATGCGTCTTTAGTTCTGCAGCGATTTGGAAATAATCCCATTTCACAGTGCAGGGCTCTTTCCAATTTGAAATAATATTTCTCTAGGACAAAATGGACAAACCACACCGACGAAACTTCTTCCACAGTTTGGGAAAAATTGGTGCCGTTTATCCACTAGGTGACACTGTTTACCTACAGATTTTGGTTCAGTTCCTGCGAAACCCCACAAATCTTTCAGAAGTAGCGTACAATATGTTTTGCTCTCAAAGAAAAAGGAGACTCGTTGTAGAGGAGAAGGAAAATGGGCTGTCAGTGAGGTACAATTAAGGGCAAACCTACAGTTATGAGACTTTATGGTCTGGTTTCAAACTATTTACTAAAATGAATTTTAAAAGCTGCTTTTTATCGGCCCCATTTCAATGCCTTAGGAAATTGTTTTATTTAAAGAAAGATAAAAAAAAAAAAGGCAGGCAGGCACTCACCATCAGCACAAATCTCAGCCTGGCTCAGATTTTGTCTTGGGGAACAGCGTGAACAGAATTGCATGGTAACAGAGCCAGGGAGGAAGGTGAAAACAGAAGAATTTCTGCACTCCCATCGGAGGAGAGCTTGGTGGAAAACTGTTTTCCAGTGTGGCAAAGATTTCAGAATTCCACATTTTCTCCCCAGTCTTAAATAGGACCAGAAACGGCAATCCCAATTTCTGAAAACTGGTAGTCTGAGAGAAACAAAACCTGGTTAGATGCTACTTGGGTCTTAATTAAAAATTCTGGCATTATTTCATGCTTAAATATTATTTTTTTCCATAATACATTTTTCCTATAGAATCATGTGTTTCTATTTGAAAAATAATATCTTTCATTATAAAATGCTGGACAAGTCAAAACATTTTAAACTGAAAACGAGATATGCCAAAACCAAGAGCTTCCCACAAGAAGCATCAGTTTTTAATTAGTATTTTTGAATTAGAGAAGCGCCGAATTGGAAAATTCCCATACAAATCTGCTTCTACACCCTGCTTAACAAGGGCTCGATGCAGAAACGGTGTGGCTGGCGATGGTATTAGGGCAGTCTGTGCTAGACTCAGCTGGGATCCGGAACCCACGCTAGCAAGGAAACTGGACAGATCTGTTTGAATTGGGCATGCATTTTGGAAAAACTTTGGAGAAGTCCATTTTCTTTCTTCTCATTTGTGCTACTCACAGGCCAAAAGAAACACCTCTCATCTGAGAAGCTCTTAAGTCAGTCTTTCAGAAATACTAATGACCTGCAAGTGTCAAGGGAAGTATATGGGAGCGGTGGGTGTCCAGGATCTCTAGGAACAGGCTTGGCACCTCCGGACAGCGGGGATGATTGCATGGGAACGTTCCAACCCAGTCCTCTCCCACTGTGAGTCAGCCTTTTTTTTTTGTTTTTTTGGTAACCACAGCCCATAAGAAGCTTACAGCCCAGTTCGTGTTGAAACATGGCCATGGTTTTCAGAGATTGCCTTTAATTCCAAGTAGAAACCAACTGTCTAGCCACGTTCAAATATGGGATTTGGCTATGGCTCCAAGCGCTCTCACCAAATACCATTTTGAAGAACATTTCTGTGTGTTCTGTTCACACTTGTTCACGAAGATCTTCTTTTCCCTGTCGTTTGGCCTACTGGGCATTTCCATCCTTGGTTCTGAAATAAACGACTAGCTAGATTAAAGTTGAGAGTTTATTTTCTGAAGCCCTCTTCCTCATCTGCCCTCATCAGAACCTCCACGCCCCAAACTCTAAGGTGCTCAGCCTTGGCTAACGTTAACGAAGGAGACCATCAAGTCTCTGAGATACAAACCCACCTTCCCACACTACTCCCAACATAGGGACTATGCTGGTCCCTATTACAGCCAGAAGACTGCCCCCATACCCCAACCAAAGCAAGGTCCTCCTCATGCTTCCTGCTGAGCGTTGGCCTCTCTCTTCATTTCTAATTGCTCATACTGTAGCTCAGGGGTTTTCTAGATGTTTGCAGATATCTGGAGATACATTAGATTGAGTCCTACTCATCATCACCGGGAACATTTGGTTCCCAGCAGTAATGACGGAGCAAAAGGCAAGCCTTGCTTCAAAGCTCTTTCCTTCAGAGCACAGAAGACAGGAGGGCAACGGCGGTATGGGGATGCTCGGGGGGTTTCCGGCCCCGAGCCGGGAGCGGGTGGACCTCCTGCCGACCAGGCAGGGCCACGGTCCCGCTGCTGCTTGTGCCGTCCGCCACGCGGCCCGTGTTTCAGACACTGCCTTTTTTGAAATCCACACAGCGTAATTGATAACGGTGTGGAAAGCCTTGGGGGTCGGACAAGATAATAGCAGTTTTACAAGAGACTAGAACACACCAAAAACTTTTACCGTGTTTTTGATGTAAAATTATTATTTTTCCCTGCTGTTCAATGCACACAGGAGCTGCTGGCACGGTTTCAAAGGTTAGGGGGATGACATGTTATTTTTACATTTTTGGAGTGGTTTTTGGGCCCGGCTCTCCCCACATTACAGGGGGAGAGAGGGGAACAGGGGCTCTGTCGACAACCAGCGGAGCCCCTACTTCGTCTTGCAGTGTGGACAGAACCAAATTTTGTTTAGACTGCAGCCCCAAACTGAACTGCAGCTCTACTCTCCGCAAGCTTCCGACCGCGTCACTCTTCCAAAATTGTTTCTACCGTAGGGGGCAGTGCCCAGGGAAAGGCACGGAGGTTAAGGGCCTCGGTTTAAGAAGACGCGGTGCAACCCAGCACAGCAGGAGCTTCTCCTACCAACGTTCCTCAGTCTCAAATCAGAACGCACCGTGGATTTCAGCCCCGGTTGGGGCTCTCCTTAGTCATGAGTGCTACAGACAGAAAATATGTCAAACAATGTGACAGCTTAGTGAGTCAAGGCAGGAAAAAAAAAAAAAAACCAAACAAAAAAAGGAACTAGTTCTCCAGAGAGCCGAGTAACAAACTCATTGCATTGGTGTCACCATCCAGACTTGAGACGGTGCCTCCAAAGGCAAAGGGCAGGAGCTAGTTTGTTTAATTTCGAATATTTGCATATCTCTTTCTCTCACCGCATTGATATCAGATCTGCAACAATCTATTAAAGCTTTCATTTGAATAGCCATTATATGCCTGAGAATGGAGACCGGGCTCCTTGGGGGCGCTTAGGAATAAACAAATCATTTGTGGCACATGTGTTGTTCAAGCTTCAAGCAAGGTAAATGGAAAATACAGATTATGGTGCCTCAAGTCCTCTCCATTTTCCCCTCTTGTCAAACATTCCCAGATTCTTCAAAAGGAGAATCTAGCCATATTATTAGCAATAAAATGGCTTATAGCTGAAATTTTGAAAAGATTTAACAATGTTCTTTGCAGGAATTGAGTTTCTCATTACATAAATCTCCAGGCTCTCAGGCAAACCACCACCACAGCGAGCCATTATGTCCTGCTGTGGCGGTGTCTCCACTCTAAAAAGGTAGATTCAGGGCTTTTTGACTTTCTTGTTTTCCATTCTTATTCCTTTTAAAGGAAAAAACCCACCACAAACCCACAACAAACCAAACAATATATTCCCCACCACAAAATCCCCGCAGATTCATCTGCACTGCGGCAGATTCAGTCCCCATTCACACCAGTGGCCCGTGAATGGCCAGGGCTGGAGAGAGGACACCCACGGGTGGACGGGGGGGCTCGAACCTCACCCTTCTCCTCCCCAACCTGACGGCGCCGGCATGGAGATGGGGGCAGACGCAGGGCCCAAAGAGCCCAACACACCGTCCAACGGCTCAGCCAGGAGCAACCTCCTTGCCCTCCACTCTGTCTCCTGCTCCTGCCCTTCGGAGCGACATCAGAGCCGAAATTGCCACCTTGCTTAAGCCAGAGTGTTTCTGTCGCTGCTCATGGCCTTTCCCAGCCTGTCCCCCGAGCAGGACGTCCCCTGCAGGCTTTGTCCCTCCTACCGATGTCTGCAGCTCTGTGACCTGCTGAGCCCGAGATGCGCCTGGTCAAAGGGAGGGTGAGGACCCTTGGTCATCTGCTAATGTGGCTTGGAAAGGAAATGCTAGGGGTGAAATAAGATAAAGTGAAATCACAGCAATCAGATGCTGGAGCCAATGCAACCACATTTTTAAATCTTCTGTTGAAAAATACGCTGTCAATTGCCAGGCAAATTTCTCAGGTTGATATGGCAACTGGAAACACTGGAAATCAAAAAGCTGAGCAAATGTTCTCATAGGAGAAAAACAGTCTCGCTCCTGATCCGCAGGGATTTCCATGCTCCGCTCCTCAGCCTGCCATCCTGTAAATTTGCAGCCCACAGGAACAGCAGTGTCATGAGATGATGCTGATTTTCTTTCCGTCATCAGAGGCTGTTTCTTGGAGGCTGCGGTAACACCTTTGGGCTTTTGTGTGACGGACCTACAGGCGCCGCGCAGCGCTCAGCCTCTCCTCAGCGCTGGCATCCACCTGCCAGCACGGCCCCATGCCCCCACCAAAGCAGTAATATTTCTCTTTCATTTAAGGCTGCCAATATGCGGAGGGTAGGGTGGGAAAAGAGACAGAGCTCCTGGTTGTCTGTGTTACGACTAGGTCACTTGTATCACTTCTAGTCCCAGCAGAAAGCTAGAAATGTCCTTAGAGTCCCGATCCCTCTCCAACACACCCTGCAGCCTGACCCAGTGGGAACTGGTCACCAGCCCACACCAAAGGCACAGCTCAAACTGGGCAGGAGAGCCACCAGCTGGCAGGTTGGCTGGGAACAAAGGAATTAATGACCCGTAGGTGTCCAAAGAGCAGCTACAGGAAGAACATAAACAGTATTTGCTTAGTTTATGCGCTGCCTCTCCTCGATGCCCAGCCAATTTAGTAGGAAACAGGAGAGGGAAATGGTCATTAAGCACCCAAGGCTGCCACTTGGGAAGAAGAACCAAAGAGGACATTCACGTTCCTGTGCCAGCTTCTTACTCCAAAAAGGTTTAGAGGGGAGAATTAGGATGAGAGGAACGAAGGGATAGCTTGAAGGCAGCATTTCTGCAGAACTTGAATGCTAAAATTGCAGCTCTAGCAGCTGGAACAAAAATAAGGGTCCTCAAGAGAAAAACAGATGAGATGACTAGAAAGTTATCCACCCCTTAAGAAAAACCAGGACTATACTAGTCTGGTATCTGCCTAATAAATTTTTTCATTTCTAACCTCTTTCTTTCAACCTCAGTTGCTTAATAAATAATCTATATTTACCACTAAAGGTATAATTTACAAATAAAGGCAAAAGCGATCTGTTCTGGATACGCGAAGCGGCGGGCGCAGCTGCCAGCGATGCCGGGCAAAGGAAGACGGGGCTTGACATGAAGTGCTGCGATCCGTGACGGGGACTTCGCTGCTTTGTGCTAAACTTTGGGGCAGGCGGGAGGAGGCTGCTGCCTGGCGACGTGCGGATGGCAGTGTCCTCAGCAGCTCTGGACAAAGCCAGAAGACTCTGACGTCTGCTCTGATCATCGCGGGCTTTGACTGGAGCACGCAGTCCCACGCAGCCTAGGAGGCAGGGACGGGAGGAGACCGGAGGTCCTCGGGCAGTTTTGAGCTGGGAGTCTCCCTGCCAAACCTCGGGAGCCCCGTGCTGCTTCCCATCACAGCCTCCGGCTGGTTAATTGGTGTCCTCGGACAGGGGGCTGCCCACCGTCACCACGCCAGCAGGGACGGAGCGGGTGCCAAACCCCTGGCAGCTCTCTGGGAGGACACCCACTCAAGCGGAGAAACCCTCCTTCCCCCTCTGCTCTCTCGTTCCCAAACGCTGAAAGGGTTTGATGATCATGACAAAGCCTCTCAGAGCCAACTGACTGCATCTTCTCAAGCCACAGTCCCACAGATCAAACAGAGTCAATTAATGTTTATCCTCTGGAAGGGACAAGGGAACGTTGAAAAACCCACCACAGAAGACCAGAGTGGGCAATCAGCTCTTATTTTATATTTATTTTACCTTTCCTTTAAACAAAGGGTTGCTATTCTTTTCTCTCCCCACAACGAAGTTAATAGATTTATTCATCAAGTTTTCCAAATTTAGGCATCAAACTGATGTTTTTCTCCCACTGCTACTTTTATTCTTAGCAGCACTTACATAAAGGCAAGTATTGCAATATGACAAAAATACGAACCTCCCCTGACCTGGAACGTACCAGGGGGTGAAGTACAGGGGAAAGTACAGGCAACTTCTCAAACAGGTTCTCCAAAACAACAAGTCTTAAAATAGAACTTAGGGTTTTTTTAATGCTGTTTTCTCTCAAGATCTACCTGGCCCCGGAGTACTAGGTTTGTGTTCTTGAACTTGGCCCAGTTTGGGTGATTTGGGCCCAGGCAAAGCAAAAGAGGCTCCAGCCCTGCGCGGTCCCCAGTTCCTCCCAGTGCAGCGGGTGCTCCGCGCTGGGGGGCCGCGGCCAGCGATGCCCGGGAGGGGAGCACGCAGCGGAGGAGCTGGGCCTCCAGCGGCTCCTCTCCCTGCAGAGTGGGCAAGCTGCAAGAAACCCTCACTGCGGGGGCTCTGCTTTTCCCCACCTTTCCCATTTCCCAAACTGATGCTGTTTAATGTTGATGAAAAGGGGGCCGCCCGCCTCGGCCACCGGTGGGCTGCCCGATGAAGAGCCAAAAATAGACCCCCACACATGCCCAAGAGAAAGAGCCACAGGACCAACTTCAGGATCCGGTAGAAAGACACCGAGAGCCACGACCAAACCCCACTTTAAACCCCGCAGGACGCTCTCAGATGTAATTACCACTGGAAGAGGGCAATTCGGGGTGCTGTCGTCAGCGATGGTGAGCCCTCCCTGCACTGCTCATCTCTAGGACAGCACCCGTGTCCCCGCGCTCCACCCTGTGGCATCCCGTGTCTCTGCCCGGCAAAACACAACCCAGCCCCCAGGAAAAGCTGCAGGTTTCCACCAGCTTCTGCGACGCCCGAGTCCCACACATTCCCATTGGCCCCGGTGGTGCCTCATTAGTTTGGCTTAATCAAGTGACAAGCATCGCTCAAGGCCGGGGAGCTGCTGCAGTCAATGCGGGCTATTCTCCGCTGGACAGACACATGTCACACCCATTAGCGTCAATGGGAGTCACAAACGCACAGCGGAGAAAGGCCCCAATGTGTCTAACGCGCATTAGGAAGGAACAGAGGGGCCAGTTCAGCCCCGGGGTAAGAGCCTGCGGCTCGGTCATGTCTTGCAGCGGCGCTGAAATTCAATCGGCTTCAGTCCAACCCAATGGGATAATCACCAAATAAAAAAAAAAAAAATAAAAAAAAAATGAGCCAAACCCAAACAAAACCCTGGTATCACCTGGAAGGTGGCTGAGTCCTCTGTACGGGCCCCCGAGGAGCCGGCCGAGGGCGGTGGTGAGGGCAGCAGACGGGTGACCAAACACCAACACGTCGGGACTCCAGCCTTTTGGCAACGCAGCGTTGGGAAAACTTCCACTCCTGGGGTATTTCCGTGGCAGACAAAAAGCCCCCAGTCTCTAGGGTGGTCAAAGTGATATTTCTCAACAGAGCTGAAAAAAAAAAAAAAAAGAAAGAACAGGAGAGGATGGAGGCGCTGAGGACAGCCCAGCGGCCGTGTGTCGACAGCAAGTGCAAGAGAGGGGCCACCGCGTCCTCTGCGCACGTGTTTGGGGCCCACCCTTAGCTGACAAAAGAAGGATTCTTCATTGACATCAGCCCGCCCCTGCCACGGATCCGGCCTCCTATGAGTCACACCTGAGCCAAAATAGTCGACTGGATCTTTGAGTTTCCTGGTTTTGGGGAGGCCTTTCTACTTTCCTTTTTCTTCTTTCTTTTTCCATACAAGTTTCTACTCGTTCTCTTTGAGATCTGAAATAAAATTTAAACAGATATTTTGAAAATGTATTTCTTAAAATATCACCCCAACTTCGTAGATGAGTTCTCATCCATGTTCGCACTGTGAGAAGAGAGAGCCCGGAGGGTGTCCGGGCAGGTATTTCAGTGACGTGCATGTCAGAAACACCAAATGGTTTTTAAACATCTGCTCTTCAATTTGTGCTTAAACGAATGCAGCCCCGTAAATATTACCATTGGACACGTGGGACGTACTGACCCCTCACGACACTGTTTGACATGTCGGTGTGTCACCCAGACACAGGGCACGGCCCTCCTGCACCCGCACCTTTCCCGTGGACATCTCCCCTAGAACTTGGGCGACGTTGGGCTTGACTTACCCTTTGTGAAACAAAAATCTCATCCAAAATAGGCAGCTCCATATCAGACCACAGCTATTGCACTGGTACTCCTAGGGTTAATAGCCATAATATAGATCCCAACAAACTGTCTTTAGCTTTCTCCATATGGTAATTCCCTCTAATCCTGTTATCAGTACAGGTAGTTGGACAAACAGTATGATAATAAAGCAGCATTCATAATACATGTCCTTCGGTCCTAGATTAGCCACAAGATTTCCCAAGCACTTAGGGATTCGATTTACCTACTGTGTGCAAATCGCCAGTAAAAAGAAAGTACCTGGGAAAAGATATTTGCTCCCACGCTGTATTGTTTACCATCCGCTTTCCCCTTGGTCCGTATGTATGTCTGACCCACACAATTTATTTATTCCAGCCCCTGATGACAGTTTAAGGCAGGCTCTAAAGATCTGGGACGTTCTCAACACGCCGAAGGAGCTTTCTATGAGCGTCAGGCATGCTCCTTCGTGTCTCCCAAGACCTGCCCCTTTCACCACCAAATCAAGGATTTAAAATGCCAAAAGAAGAAAAAATGAAGACGCTCTTTTCCCCGCGACCGCTACAGGTGCTTACTTAGTTCTGGATAAATACAGCCCCCTTCCCCCAACCCACCACCATATTTTTTTAAATTCCTCTCAACGTGTTGTAGCTTTATATGAGGCTAATGGAGCAAGGCAATGCTCAAACGTCAAATTAAACCGCACAGCTCTGTAATCACTCAGACTGACATGGCATAAAAGGATAATTAGTAGTTCATTACATGGAACATTGTTTGTTCAGCTAAATTGATTTCTCTCAGCTGCCCATGTTTTCTGTTTACTTAGTGAGTGCTCCACTGCACATTCTTATTTGTGAACTAGGAAATCCCTTCCCCTGAACTTTTTTTTCTTTCCCCCCCCCCTCTAATCAGCACTGAGTTTTTAAATATAGTTTGCCGGAGGTAGGCGAACCTCCAAAATTCCAGACAGGTGTGTGGCAGTAACGGCCACGCGGAGCGGTGGGCAGCGCCGAGCAGGCTGGGGTTATGGAGACCTGCCCAAGTCCCCCGGGAGGGCCGCGTGCGCCCATCCGCTTTCCACACAGAAACTCCTAGCCTGCTTCTTTGCTTTTCAACTTACAGCGAACTTGCCTTTCTTTCCTAGTGGAAAGAAAAAAAAAAAAGTGAAAGAAAAAAAAAAGAAAAAAAAAAAAAAAAAAAAAAAAAAAAACAGGGCTATAATCCTCCAGGGCCGGGAGTGGAAATTCTGCAACAAAGTCTTCTTTAAAGCCTCCCTTTTGCTCACTGGGACCCAGAGAAAAGAGGAGATTGTTGTTTTAAATGTGCTTTTCTTTCCGCTTGCAATTAGGGCCGAGGCACAACGACCCAACTTCAGATGTTTCTAAACTAGCTGCCTCACGAAGCCGCTCCACTCAACTGAATTTCGGAATCCTGACAGCAGCTACAAGCAAATGTGTTGGAGTTATCAACTCCCGCACTCGGAGCGTCAGGCTCAGTACATCTCTGTCTTGCTTAAAGCCCTTCACTTCTGGAGTCATTTTGATCACATTTGGAAAAGTGTTCTTGTTTACGTAGAAAACGTGATCCCAAATACCTCAGAACACGGGAGAAAAAGAGACGTCCGCGACAACACTTATCTTTTTGGAAGCCTATTTGAAGACTTTTGCTCCGGCGCTGGCTGCAGCGTGGCAGGCGCCACCGCGGAGCCCCACTGCGCCGCGCTCCCCAGGGCACGGCAACAGACTGTGCTTGCGGCGCTGGCGCGTTTGAGTTGCAAGCCACGATTGTTTTAACCTGATTTCTGAAAGCAGTTTGCGCTCTTCCCCACCGTGCCCCTGCAAGAAAAGCGGGGCTCTCTTCCTCTAAATTTCAGCGACGCTCAAGGCCGGGTTCCTCCGTGCGATGGCAATATCAAACTGAAATATTCCCACGCCCTGCTGCTCGTTCTGGCCTCCCCCAGCCGCCCTCCCCCTTGCGTGTGTTGCCACAACACCGTGAAGCGTATCGCGGAGCTGATGCAGCCGAAAAATATTTTCCATTTGTGCCAGGTCATTTTCTGGGAAGCCCGGACGCCTCGGCCAGCTCACACCGTGGCCCCACGGATGGCTGTTTGGGGCCATGGGGCACCGGAGGGAGCAGCCGGGACGAGCCGTCGGGTGGGAAGCGCTGGGGCTCACGGCAACGTCAGAAAACGAACTTGGAGCTGCGGGTACATCAGCCCCTCGCAACTCTTCCACCCCGGCTTTGCTCATCGCCTCGGCGGCGATCCCCAGCACATCCTAGCCAGCGACGGGAGAAAGCAAAGCAATTTTAGTGCCACGTAAACCTCTCCTGATTTTTTTTTCCCTTTCCCCGTCTCCTCTCACTCACATGGCAGGGACCGCTTTCACTACGTCCACGGCAACAAATCATTTTCCTTTAATCGCTATCTTTTTCTACCTGTGGATCGGTGCCTTCAGCATCCCTTGATTTATCCCCATCACCTCAACACAAATCACCTTAAACTTACATTTTTCCCCAGTGCGACCAAACCACTCCCAACCACACGCTATGAAGAAATCAGGGTCTTCCCTTTGGGAATCCCTAAGCATCTCTGGAAGCCATTTCGGACTCTGGAGACCACCCAGTCCTTCAGCACCAAACCCAGGCACAGGACAGCTTGGGTTGGAAGGGACCTTTACAGGTCCACGAGGTGACACTTGCACCTCTAACAGCTCAGGGCAACAGGGAACCCCCGTCTCCTTTGGACACGCACGTTCCCCCCAGCAACGATTTCTTTGCTGGCTGGCTTTGGGCAGGTTTGCCGTTAGTCTCCCAAGGAAACCAGCCTGCACAGGGCCACGCCACCGGCACGGACGTGCCGGGGCCTGCCCGGCCCCACGGCAGGGGGGCACCAGGCTCCCTCCAGCCCCCCGGCGAGTCTGGAGAGCCACGGGATGGGGAGGTGCTTTCTGCTGGCGCGGGCTGGGCGAGCATTATCCATTTTGACCACTGAACCAAAACCTGCTTAGAAAAGGGCAGAACAAAACTAGTGTATTTCTCCTTTCTTAACAAAATGGAGGGTAAAAAAAAAAAAAAAAGGAAAAAGACACTTGTGCTTTATGTAGGGATACGTAAAGGGATATTATTGATTTGTCTCCTTCTGCCCTGAAATGAAATAAAAATAAAATGCTATTTGAGCAGTTGCAAGAAAAACAAAGGATGAAAGATAAGCCGTGAAGTATCTTGTCAATGGTCTCTTCCCTCAATTACCGGCTCAGCAGCAGAGCCCGCGCCAAAGGCATCAGCCATTTCACTCCAATTCCTTCCTCTGCTGAAACTATTTGAAAAAATGACTTGAAAAATTTGATTTCCACCTGTGATTACCTTCAGTGTGATGGAAACCTCATTTTTTGAATGAGGAAACTATTTACTAAAAGAAAATAGGTCCAGAGTGCATCCTGACCGCAAATAGGAGTATCAGTGACAACACTCCCCGCGACAGCGACCGCTCAGGGACCACTGCCAGCAGCATCTCCTCAGCAGCGTCTGATTCCTGCAGAGGAAACGGAGCTTTTTCTGCAGTCAGGCATCACCCTTTCAAGATACGGTATAATATTTGTGCCATTGCCTTCTCCGGTAGAACAGAGGCATTTTATTCTAGGGCTGATGTCTCTGACGTAGTTTTTGTTTAGAATCATAGAACGGTTTGGGTTGGAAGGGACCTTAAAGCCCATCTCGTTCCACCCCCTGCCCTGGGCAGGGACACCTCCCACCAGCCCAGGTGGCTCCAAGCCCCGTCCAACCTGGCCTTGAACCCCTCCAGGGATGGGGCAGCCACAGCTTCTCTGGGCAACCTGGGCCAGGGGCTCACCGCCCTCACAGCCAAGAATTTCTTCCTCATATCTCATCTAAACCTACCCTTTTTCAGGTTAAAACTGTTCCCTGATGTCCTATTACTCCTTTCCCTGCTCCAGAGTCCCTCCCCATCTCTCCTGGAGCCCCTTGAGGGACTGGAAGGGGCTGGAAGGTCTCCCCGGAGCCTTCTCCGGGCTGAACCCCCCCAGCTCTCCCAGCCTGTCCCCCCAGCAGAGGGGGTCCTGCTCCAGGCTGCTCGGAGCAGAGCCAGCAGCTGCTTTCCCACCTATCGCAGCTGGAGCGAATTCTCCTGCTCCCCACCATGGCCGGCTGCTTTCTGCCACGCTAACGGAGCTTCTCGCCTGGACCCGGCTGGTGCAGAGCGCGGGTGAGCCACCGCCGCAGCCAAGCTGCAGCTTCCCAAGAGGATTTTGCCTCTCCCCAGCTACGGGAATAGCTCTGCAGCAGAGCCTTCCCATGGAAACCTTGACAAACCACCGTCTCCTCCACCTCTACTGGTGTCTCCTCGATTCTCTGGTTCACTCATGGCACTGCAGGGCTCCTTTCTGCTGCTGGTCAGGAATGTGGATTTGGAAAATGGACAGGTCTTGTTTCTGCTGCACACCAACGCCAGCTCACACAGCTAAAACCCACTGCAAAGTGCTTGATCTTTAAACGGGTTTCAGTCATTCTTTTTTTTTTTTTGGAAAACTCCTGCAGCATGTAGCCCTTATTACGCTGTCTGTCCCTGGACAGTTTGTTCACAGCAAACTAATTGCCTCCAAATCATTTGTTTGATCCAAGATACATCTTTGAAGGGAGTTTCCACAGGCTGTTCCTGGCATTTAACACGAAGTTACCAGTCATAATGGCATCCAAACCAATCATTAGCTCATCTGCTATCTTTTTTTTTTTTCTCCAAGGGTGCAAATTTCCAAGTATTTGGACAATTGCACCTTCCTCCACAACTGTCTCCATTTGAGGGCAATTAGGTCATCTGGGTTTGGACACCTCATTGCACAGACCTCTGAATGCGTCTGGTCCAGCAGAAGCCCTGCCGGAGCCAGCATCCACCGTCCCCACGCATTTCCCATATCCTACCGCCCTTTCCGCAACCAAACTTCTCCCGTGGTTGTTTAACCACCCAAAACAGAACAAGCAGTTCTGCAAGCTAACGAAGCTAATGAAGCCTGGTTTCCTACACATTTACCTCTCCTCCCTGCCTTTGGTGTCTGCGGGTGAAGTTCCAGTAGAAGTATTTGACATAATTGGTCATTTATATGTGTGGTTTTTTCTCTCCTGTATTGATTTTCTACCGTTTGGGCCCCTGTCCCAAGACTAATTGGAAACCTCTTGAAACCTGTAGGAATTACCGATCTTTATGCTCTTGTCAAGCTCAGGTGAAATCAGCAAATGAGTTCAGAAGTCATCAGCAGGGGACAGACGGATGGACGTGGACAGCACTCCTTTGCAAGGCTTCGGTCCCGCGGGAGAAGAGGGGAGCACTGCCGCCCCCAGCGCAGGAGCCCTCCCGCAGGCGCCGGGGACAGCCCTGGCCCACCTTGACGGCCCTTCAGGCGGCGTCCTTCGCAGCGCTGGGGGGTAAGGGAACCACTCCCATGGGGTACGGCACTGTCGCAAATTTCACTCAACTAAATTAACTTCCATTTTTCACCTTTGTTTTAAAATGCCTGGAAGCAGACCAGAACCCCCTTTGCCTTCTCTCCTACTTGACGCAGATTCACGTGCTGCGTTCTTGGTAGTCACCTTCCACAGTGGCCGATTCCTCTGATTCCCCTTCATCCACCTTACTGCTTCCTGACCCGGGAGAATATAACCTCTTGTACTGGAGACTGAGCGATGTTGAGTAAGCAGCTGTTCCTTGCTTTTGCCTTTCTTTTAAGCAAATGGGTAATTTTTGCACCCCGAAGATTAACACTGCCCTTCCCAAATGATTCCAGACCATTAAACAGACCTACATTTCAAAAAACACGTTCAAAACACATTAGTATGTACCGAGTAGACTGGAGCAAGCTTCTAAGGCTAATTCGGTGCTACCACAAAAACATTGACGGATGCACATCATCTTGCCTGCTCCAGGTGACACCTGGTGTCATCACCAGACAGGTGACAAAAAGAAAGCAAAAGTTCAACCGCTGGTGAGAAGCTGATTGACATGGGCAGAGCCAAGGACCAGAAGACTTGCGAGGTGGAGCGAACCCGCTGTACGCTGTTCCAACAATAAAAGGTTAATTTTGACCTGGTACCTTGGAAGAACTTTAGCCTTAGCTGAAGGGATCCATAAACCACACGTAAAGCTCACTAGCGAGTAGGTATTAAACACCACCAACCACAAAAAGCCCCTCTCTACATGTTATCCAGCTCCCTCCCTTCTCCTGGAGAATTCTGCACAGAACAGCAACGCTGCAACGAATAATTTTTCTCACGGGGATGAATATATAATTAGATAATAAATGCATCTCTGGATCTTTGAGATTTGCCATCCGCTCTGTATAATGAAGGCTGGAGAGGAGCTAATTCACCTGCCACTGACTGCACTGTTGCTTACTTAAGTTTGTATAAAAAAAAAAAACACCAAAAAAGCAGCCAGAAATCCAGCAATCCCTTAGGACAACGTCCGTGCCACTCGCTCCTGGGAAAGGGCTGCCCATCCCGAGACCCACAAGCAAGTGCCTCTTTCCCACCCTGCATCCCACTTACTGCTTACTGACGTGAGAGAATATAACTCCTGCCATCGGACCATAACTAATGAAGTGCTAAAGCGGCTGCTAGCACTTGTGCGGCTGCTGCGGAGGCTGCACAGGGAGAGGAAACGAGTCCCGCGGCAGAGCCAAACCCACGACCGCCAAGAGCCTTCTAGCGCCGGGCGATGGAAGCTCCGGTCAGACACCGAGGCTTGTCGGTTCTCCTGGTTTTAGACCCCGATCATACAAAAACCCTCACGTGCGTGAAGTCATGAATATAAATTGTGCCTCTGAAGCCAAGGGAGCTTTTCACGTGAATAGATTTTAAAAGAAAATGTAAGGATTTACAGGATTAGGGCCTGAAATTCTTGGCTTTCCGTCTTTCGCTGGAGTTGTACAGTGCCAGTTACACTCAAGAAATGCTGTCATTTTAAGAGACCGAATGTTGTCAAAAGCCAAGAACTTCGCTGGAGATGAGATTTGGGGTCTTCTTACTTGGCCAACCTGATGAAACAGGATTAAGTTCCAAATGAGCCAGATTGCAAATTGAGGCTATAAAGGTCAATGATCCTTATTTTCTGGCTGGTGAAAACAGGTGTTCGTTCCTCTGACCTTAGCTCGTGACCATGGTAGTTTTGAACTATTGTCTATATTTTGGTCCAGACCCAATAAATAAAAAGATGTTTCTTCCTATATTCAATTTATAGTACAGGACTTCCATCCCTGATATTAGAAATAGCTTTCTAGGGCGGCAGCAGAGGTTAATTGCTTCCGAGCGCACCGTGTTAGCCATACACAAACTCAAAGGTACATCTCTGGAAACTTGGGTAATAAGATAGCAAAAATAACCCAACAGACACAAAAATCAACAATGAATTGAATAAATAAATTTCCGACAAGCTACAGGTCAAGGGATTTTTGCATCCAGCCCAGGTACACGATTGACTGAACGGCAGCGGGGTCACCCCCAGAGCTTGCTTGCTGCACGAAAGCGAATGCGACCATTTCGTCGGTAATTAATCTGTTCATTCACGTTTGGATTAATAAAATTAAAACCCAGTAAAACGTAAGTAGAAAGGAAAGGCCGGTATAAATCAACACGCACTTGCAGAATTGCTTATTTTGGTCAGGGATAGAAAGATTAATGTTCTCTCCCTTTCTTACACTGTAACAGAAGTGGGGTTTTTTGGGCCTCCGGTTTCTGGCGAGCAGACCCGAGGAGGGGGGAGAGAGGGGCATGTGAGAGTGTAGAAGGCACACGGGGTACAGCCTCCAGGAGTTAGGAAATGGGAGTTACGGAGCAAGATGGCCTATTTTTTATACTCTTTAATGTGAGGCTTGTTTTTTTTTAAACCTCTCAGCAGGCATAGCAAAGTTTTCCAAGTCGTCACCTAGCAACAAAACCCAGAAAAACATTTGCAAAGCAGTTTTGCATCACTGCCATCCCTGGAAGAACTAACTTGTTGAAGGTTGAATTTGCTATGGAGAGGGACTGAATGCTCTGCTCCCCTTCAGAGGGCTGAGACGGGCAGCCCTCTTTCACCGGGAACAGAAATTCATTAATGCGCGCACACGCACGCACACACACGCACTAAGCGTTGCTTTGGAGGTGTTCTCAGGCAGAGTTTTTGGACCACAGGGGTGTGGTTCCTACTGAAAAACCGTGTGGAAACCAATAAAAACAATTTCTTCTTATACACTACGTCATTCTGTCTTACGGGTTGTGCTTACACCCACACTCTGCATGGCGGGTAACAGGATCAATATTTAATCTCAAAACATATTCGCAAAAGGATTTAATTTCAAATTAAAACAAATGTGATGGAAAAAACCCGACCCACCTCTTCAGCAGAGCTGATCACCTTTGCTAGATGCGTCTGAAGTCCCGGTGAACAGCTTGGCTTATCACACCATATATTTCCATGAAATTAAATAATTTTCATCAGTATATTTCTAAAAAAAAAAAAGAAAAAAAGAGATTTGCTGAAAGATTATCTTTTTCTTGTAAGATTCCTCCTCTTTCCTTCCCGCTGAACACAAGGAGCTTTCATGACCACCGAGGGCTTTAACTGTCGTGACCGATGGGAGCAAGACCCCGCGGGACCTGCCACAGCGGGCCTGCCCACGCACTGCGACCTCGTGCTCTCTCAGACACCCTCCAGTTTGCCCAGCGCGTCCTCAGCAGCCGTTTCCCCGCAGCACGCCGAGACACCAGCTCAGAGCCCAGCAACAACAGGACCGTGTTAGCGCAGGGCCACGCCGGGGGAGCCAGCCCAGGCTCTCGCCAAGGCTACCCGGACCCGTGGCATCGCCGTGCTGCCTCGTGCCTCTGGTTTCCATCAGCACCCCCTCTGAAGCTTCTGTACAACGTTACGCTGCACGGCGTAAGCAAATAATGAATTTATTTTTCCATATTTAGTGTGCAGAAAGGCTATAGATATTATTGGTCCAGGAAAAAAAAATAAAATAAAATCGGCTAATAGTCAAGTTACTTAGTGATAATATTACCAATATTTACACGTTCACCTTCCCTTACTGCCGCAGTGGTTGGAGTGCTGCTAATGGGCCAGTTGTGTGGCTAACACCTAGACGGACCGCAGCACTAGGCAGAACAGTCACATTAAATGGCATTTAAACTCAGGATCTTCCCTGTCCAAGTTGTGGATACACTCGCGAGAGGCATTAGTTGTTGTCCGTCGTCACTTTAGAGCAGGGTCTGGAGAAAGCAGAAGAATTTACCCGAGGACGTGGGTTTAACCCCCCGTTGGTTATATGCAATCACTGCGCAGCTTTGCATACGGTCTTCTTGCAGGGTTGGTTACATCCCTCATCGCTGTGGGAGTTTTGCACAGCTTCCAAATACTTCCTGGGGTGTTTTTGGCTTTGTTGCTTTTCCTAGCTCTCACCAGAGAGGGGAAAGCATTTGGAACTCCACAGGGCTTGCAGTGAAGAAAAACTCACTCGAATGAGCGTTCCCATTTTATTGGGAAACGTTTGCAAAGGTAGAACCTTTTCTTTCTTTTCATTGCAGCTGAATAAACGGTTAAACGCTGCGCTCTTAAAGTCTTCCCAAAGCGTTCCTGGGCCGTGGGGAGCGTGACTGCAATCGCAGCCTTGCGACCCACCCCGTGGGGGTTAAGAGCCCCCCACAGTTCGCTCAGAGGACGGGCTGCTCCTTCGCTCCCAGCTTTATGCGCTGCGGCCATGGGGGTATCACGCACGCTCCGCGGGCGTCGGGGAGTGAGGAATCAGGCCCTTCATCCCCGTGTCGTTCAGCAGACCCTGCTGTCGTCCGCGGTGCCTTGCACAGCCAACGCCTGCAAGCATAAGGGGGAGGACTGACCCTTCGAGTCCTCATTTCTCTCATTTGATCTCAGCGAACCTTTCATCCCGTCGCTTCTTCCTCTTGTGTTGTGTCTCATCTTTTTAACTCGACTTAGTCGCCATTCACAAGGCTGGCGAGGGCACACGCGATCTATGGAGGGGTTGCTTTCCCCTCCCAAATCATCTTCAGCGTTACCCCTCTCTGTTCCTCTTGCTCTCATTTCTTACGTTCATTTTTCTGCCAAACTGTCACCAGGTGGACGGTGGTTGTTAGGCTGACACGGGAAGACGGGACTCTCAAAAATCGACGGGCCTGTGGGCACATACTGCCGTCATTCACGGACTGTGAACCTGTGGCTGAACGAGTGACGCTATTGATAGTCTCTCGCCACTACCGGGCTGTAGAGAAGACAACAAACATACAACAAACGTTGTGCATACACCTGCAATTTCTGTGCTTTCTACCCAACACCAACTTAAGATTACAGTCAGCATTTTAATAACGCGGGACACATTGTAAGTACTGAGTATGTGGCCTTCAGACACAGACGGTCCTGCGGCAGGATGCTACACTCAGAAGAGCACATTTCGGAGAGACCAGATTTGTCCAGCACTTACAATCAGGGCCTGGAAGTCAAGATGTTTGGCTACTGCTACTTTTCTTTAGTCTCTTCTTGCAAAACGGGAGTAATACCTTCCTGTGACACTCTTTAGGCTCCTTTGCAGTTTCAGTGACTTCTGTAAAAGACATTGAGATCTTCAGGAAGACAATAATAAAGCAGAGTTTGATGAGTAGGGTGCCATGGTGGAGACAACTGCACATTCCAGGCAAAATTCACATCCTCGTTCCCCATCCAAATCAAGGGTACCTGAGCTGCTACTCTGTGCAAGCTGCTGCCCAGGTCAGCTGCCGTTGCCTGGTTTAGCCGCTCTGATTTGCTTCATATTAATAACTTCTCATTTTCTTGCATATTTATATATTCAGAGTGACAATTGCCATAGCTTCCAGCTGCTTCATGCTGAAGCAGAACAACAAGCAGCGGCATTTTAGGGCCATATTAACGGTTTATAATAATAAAGATGCTATCTTGGAGCCCTCATTAATGTCAATATTGCAGCTGTACATACTGCAAGTAGATGCATAATCGGTGATTAAAGCTTGTGTACAACAGATGGAAACAAGATAAGGTCAAATAAAAGCCGTAAGCTAGAATACGTAGTCGGCTACTCTCTGAAGCCAGCAGAATTCCTGAAATATCTGTGGTCTAAAGAGCTGAATAGAAGCCTTTTAAGAAAAGCTTGTTAGGAACACACAAACGATAGATCGCACGTATGATCGCTGCTAGCCCGAGACAGAGAAGCGATAAACAGAGCTGTAGAAAGAGGCAGGAACTCTCTGCAGCTACGTCTGTCCTGCCTGTGGGGCACAGGAGGAAGATGCCACCTTCTTAATAGGATGCTGGCACTGGACTGGAAACAAGGACGGGACACGGTACCTGCCAAAAATAGACATTTTTGCAACAAGAGCTGTACACAACGCACTGAGGCGTACTACAGGAACTCGTTGAGAAGCGGTATGGTAAACTTAGTCTAACATTAGAAGACAGTAGGGACAAAGACAAGCGACCCGCCGAGACGCTCTTCCACCAGTGCAATGCCATCGAATTACGGGATCAGCTTTCCCCAGGGCCTTCGCTTAGATGAAGTATCTGGATCCAGAAGGCTTGGCTGAGCAATGGGCATTACGTTAAGCCGCCTCCTTTCACTCTTTTTGTTGGAACTTGTTTACAAAGCTTGCTAATAATTAGCATCTCTGGAACTTCAGTCTCGCCAGGAAATTTAGCTCAAATTGGCTAATAGCTTCAATTGTTACTGGAGAGAAATGAGTGATGTCCAGATCTGACTAAATAAAATTTCCTTAGGAAACCAGACTTTAAAGTACGTGCAGCATTCTACAGAGGCTAGCTCAAGAGCCATCCCAGAAAAATAATGGAACAGTTTGTTCAGTATTTTAATAGCAGATAATTGGCGCCAAGGACATAATTCGTACCAGTGTATGTATTAGTGTATTTTTGACACAGGTTAGGAATTAGCAAACCTGTCTGGGAGATATTTTTGGGGGTGGGAGGGTAGAAGGATTATAGGGCAGGCTCATGAAGACAGTTTGTTAACATAGTGTTCTCGAACTTTTCTACTCTAAGTGGAATTTTGAGTTAAAACTTCTGTTAGATGGAATCACCAAGTATATACTTTCTATAGCTGGAAGGCATCTTTGTAACTGGTGCAATTTTTAAGGGAGAAATACCAATTAGCAGGATACCTTTAGAGAGATGCACAGGGAAAAAGAAAAAAAAAGAAAGAAAGAAAGAAAAAAAGGCGAGAAAAAGCATTCCCCGGAAGATCCAAAGCATTTAAAGATTTTTACCAACAACCTGGGTGACGATATACAATTCTTGCTGATAAAGTTTCAGCAGACACCAGCAGGATTGGTTACCATTCCAGAGCGAGCCGAACGTCCCGGTGAAGTGATTGTGATTCACTTTGGCTGCACATAATACAGCCACATGCAAGGTGATACATCTGGGAACCCGCCGGGCAGATTACAGCTACAAGATGCAGGGCTCTGTCTTGGAAAAAAGTGACCCTGAGCGAGACTGAAAAAGTCAGTGGAGATAACAGCTTCCACATGAGCTCTCAATGCAAAGCTGCAGCTAAAAGGGCAAGAGCGTCGCCTTTGTGTAGGAAAAGGGCTGTATCAAGTTGGAGGTGGGGAAGCCATCCTGCCTCTGCAGGGAGCTACGCCGAGATCCCGACAGCAAAACTACGCCTAGCCCGGAGGTCCACTTGCGCTTCTGGAAACAGTGGGAAAAGTTCAGAAAGGAACCACGCAAATAATACAGGAGCTGGAGATCTAGATGCAGGGGGGGGGAAGATCCAAGGGGCTCACAGTACATTCAGGTCTTTGAGGAGGAGTTTGGGAGGAGGCTCGGTCATTACAAACGTTGAACGAAGAGGCTTTCAGAGGGAACAGGCAATTTCTGCTCCAAGAATTCATTTTGGCAATACCTGTCGCCACAGGAGCACAGCAGAGCCTTCTGGGCTTCCAGGCAAGACGGTGCTACCAACACCTGCTGGGAAGGCATTACCCCTGGGAAAACCAGACGCTGGCACGTGCCATCGGTTTTGCCTGGACTCCATGGAACAGCAGAATAATTTTATTTCTCCACAGAGAAAGATTGTCAAGAGAGACTAGCGCGCTGCCGTGCCCAAACTCTTCTCATCTAACCTTGTATTGCCTGCTTCGGAGGCCGGGTCTGCAAAACACTGAGTGCTTGCAGCTGTAGAGGGATGAAGGCTTTTTAGTAGCACTACTATTAATTTTATATTCATTTTAGCATTATCATTCAATTTATCCCAACTGATCCAGTCTGCCCCTATATGCGCATATATAATTACATGTAAATACAGTAACTTATATCAGCTAAAGGGAGTTTTGCCTGGAAAATTATTGCAATGGTGCAAATCTCTTTGTAACAGCCCTAGACCTGCACGTATGGGCGGTGGGGGGGGATAGTCCATTGATGTTCCAGCATGGCAACAGGCTGTGAAGACTGTGCTGCCATCAGTTCCCGCCCCCTCTCAACTACCTCAACAAACAGAAATCCTAAGATTGAAATTCAGAAGTTACCACGTTTTACAACAAGATACCGAGTTAACTCTATTTTCTAACTCCCTCTGCAAGGATCCGCTTTAATTTCTAGGGAAGCCAGCGTGGCTCCGGGAAGTTTGGGGGCAGTTCTGCACGCAGTGGTAACTATTTTGAGTTTCTGCTAAGTGATGCTCCCAGTTTTGCCGGCTGATTTGCAGCTAATCCCCAAATACTTGCGCCGGCGAGGATAACCCCACCCACTAATTACCTGGGGAGAAAATAAAAAGCATCCCAGGTCAGGCGTTCGCGCTGCGGAAATACCTGGCAGCACACAGAAACCGACGCTGTCTCCCGACAAGCCGTACATGACGCGTCATGTTGCGATGCGAGGGAAGAGACATTTTTCCGTGTTTACCACCCACTGTGAAACTTGGCGTGAGGAAACGCCGTCCGTAGGGTTTGCTCAGCAGAGAGAAGCTGCTCGGCCCTCTCGGTCCCTCGGCTCTCCAGCCAGCTTCGGAAAGCTGGTGACTGCTCCCTTAGAGAAACAGCTCGGAGGCCTTTAAAACAAACCTCCCACCTAAAAATGTTTTCCCTCAAGTTCTAGGAGCTAAAGGAATCCCTTCCTGCCCGCCCGTTAAGGGTTATCCTCACGGCCTGGGTGAGGTGCAGCCCTGCGGCTGGGAGCTGTCGGACTCACTTCTTCAGATTAAGGAAAGCGGACGTTTCCCGTGCGTGGGCTTGGAAACGGAAAGCCTTCTCTATGCCTTAACTCTCAGGGGCAAAGGCAGAACGAAGACAGCTTAAATGCCCAAGTTCTGGTGGGCACAGACTGGATTTTCGTCTAGCTGAAAGCACGAACAAAGACGGAATGACGTTTGGCCGCTCAGAAAGAGCTGCCGATTGAGTATCTCGAGCACATCTTTCAAGAGCCCCGTTCTGTTATTAGGGCATTCAGAGAAGGCTCAGGGGAATACCTACAGTTACACCTACCCGCTTTCCTGGGAAGAGAAACTGCAGGGAAGAAGAGTCCCAAGAAGAAATTACACATGAGGAAAAGAGAATATTACGAAGGAAATGTCTTCAGTTCTTCCCCCCTCCCCATCTGTTGCCAAGGAACCTCGGACCTGCCTACACAGGAGCCTCCCTGGGATCTATCGCTTGTAATAATCCTAACTGCAGCTCCGTTGGTGTGTGCAAAAAAATCCTTCTCCCCATTTGGCAAAATTAAAGGTTCCATCAGAGCGAGCACATCTGCACGTGCTAAAAAGGGAAATGCAAGAGCAACGCAAAAATCTATTAAACAAATATTTCTTTTTGCGGGGAGGAGCAGGGATCCAGAAGCACCGGGACTGAACCGCATCAAGCCGCGGCAGATGAAGGCCTGCGTCGGAAGCTGTCCTTGCCAAAGATGACGCCTGGGTACGACGGAGGTGGCTTGAGCTGCACCTTGACACCAAGAGCCATCCCTCCCCAAGCTCTCGGGCTGCTATTCCATGTTCGCCCGTGGCCAGGTATAGGGAAGATATTCTTGCTGCCACACCACTTCCAGTTTTGTTAGTGGGGATGCTATCCTCAGAATAAATAAATTAAAAGGAGCCATGATTTCCGCAGTTCTGAACTGATCTGCACTGGAAAAGTCGTCTATCTTTAAAACAGACAAAGTCCTGTTTCTGCAGAGAGAGGAAACCCTCAGAAAATGCAGAAAATGAGACTGAAAAGCTAAGAATTCCCGTACCTCGATTCCCGTTAAGTTTAAATAGAAGACAGATAAATAATCACCTTCATCCCCGTAACCACCCATACGGCAATGCTCACGATAAAGTTCTCGTGATTTCTCCTATAACTTCTCTCCGCCTGGAAGGTGTCCGAACCCGCTGGGCCCTGAGGGCCACCCCGTTTCGCCCCAGGCTGTGCTTTGCCTCGCGCGGTGCTCGCTGCCTGCCCACGCCAGGCCCCCTGTCCCGGCCCAGCGAGAGCCAGACTCGTGGCTGACGCAAGTCAGGTTCTGTGCGAGCGCAAGATGCCATTTAGCCTTACGTGTTTTAGGACGTGAACTGCTGCATGCGTGTATTTAGTACAGCAGAGACACGTCGTGTTGAACCGTCACATATTTTGGATACCTTCATTTACTCCATGGTTCATTCAAAAAGTGACGTTGCCTTAGAAACCAGAAAAGTGCAGAATAATTCTAAGATAAACCGAACTGATAGAATCACTCGGCAGCGGCTCAGAGGTACACAGCGTTTCTATAAATCCAAGACGATATGTTGCATTAAAAGCAGGGGAGGAAGATCGTTTCCTCATTAAAAACGGGGGGCAGAGAGGGGTGGCTGGTTGCCCTGGTGAAGATGACAGATCAGTGTCCCGCGTTACCCGCTCCGGTCGCCTTCGCCTGGGAAATGCCCCCGTTCAGCAGGTCGAGCCTCTCCCGGTGGGAAAGGGGGCGGCTGTGGGTGCTGGGCAGAGCTCAGAGCAGGCAGCGGGGCCAGGAGTCCCCCGCAGCTCTGGAAGGATGAGGAAAAGCAATACGTATGTCTCTGTTTCCAGATGTTCCTTGGAGAACAGGCTCCCTCTGCCTGCTTCTGCTGGAGGCAATTCCCCCTCCCCGGGAAGGGCTTCATTTAGGAAGTCTAAACCCCCTCCCCTCCCCAGCCCCCCCCTCTTTTCTCAATGCCAAAACGCTGAAACTTGTCTGCGCCAAGGTGACAATTTCCTATCTGAAGAACATAAAGCGAGCTCCCGAATGGAATGTGATCTCCTCCAGCTAGTAAAAATTTTATAACCGAGGACAAAAAAAGAAAACCCTAATGAAAATAAAATAAAATCATGCACCTCAGCTGGTGTAAATCAGCGCTGCCTAACTCCGGTGGAGCTTGCCTCAGGCAGGGGTGGAAATTCTGAGGTATTTCCAGTACATGAATGGCAGGTTTATTGGAAGTCATTAAAACATAACTTTTCTCCTAAAAGCAAAACAAAACACCCCAAACCAAACAAAAACCCCATAAACATTCCAGACTTCTCTGAGGAGCATCCTCTGTTAAGACAGCTTCAGCGAATCCCTCTAAACACTTAGATAGGGACTGCTAGCGTTGAGTATTGGTTATTCGGGTATATTAATAAAATAATTTACACCCTCTGTGGCTAATTCTTGGTTTAGTGTGCATAAATAAGACTTTTCATTACTGATCCTCTTTCTCTGTTTCTCCTTCCCATCCGTCCCACGTGCTTGCTTTCGGCTGCCAGAACATACTGCTTGCAGGTATGATTTGTCTATCGTACTTGGGGCAAGAAATGGAAAAGTTTCCTTTGGAGGGGGGTGAGGGTCCCCAGCTTTTCTGAACTTCACAGCTTGGGAAGGGGATGGGTTTGGTCTGGGGCTCCAAATGCAGCCACACGGCCTGAGGAGCCCTCCGAGGCACCGCCGAGCGCTGGATCACATCCGTGGCATCTCCAGTAGCTGCAGCAGGGACACACTCAGCTGGGTTGGACAACAGTTTGGTTTTGCTCAGGGGGATGCCTGCCCCCATTCCCGAATTGCAGCAGACGGCTGGATCTGGTGGGCGAGGGGAGCAGGAGAATGTGGCTTGAAGCAGGAGTCGGGGCGACTGGGAACATCTTTTTTTAAGCAGGGCACTGTAGCCACGAGATACTCAAAATCAATTTATTTCTTTAACGTTTTCCCCAGCTTGGGTTCTGCTTGACCAGCCAGAGAAGAGATCCAATACCATCAGCAAACTGGCAGCTCGTCCCCGGCTGCCCCTCAAGAGGGGATGTCCTCAGGGATGTGCTAGCTGAGGTAGGTTTATGGGGCGCAGCAGACCCAGAGTCTGGTTTATGCTGGGAGCCAGAGCGGAGATCTCAGGGATCCCTTCCCAGTTAAGCAGCAAAAGAACCTCTGAAGATGCCCAGCTCCACTTGACTGCTAATGACAGCAACTTGCTTGGCTATTATGAACATTAAGCCTTGAATAAGCACAGAAGAGTCAAAGCAATGTATAAAAGCAAAGGAACCACTTGCAAAGAAGGTTGAGAAAAATTCAAATAGTGCTTCATTTAAAACGAACAAAGGAGCTGGTCCTTCTCTTTCATCTCATCCACCCTTTCCTCCCCCAGAAACAGAACACAAAGACCCAACCATGCCAAGTAGGGGAGGGAAAAAAAAACAAAAGCCAGATGACCAAGGCAAATGATTGACTACGAGCTATTGACTTCACAGGACAATGGTGCCAAGCGTTGTGCGTAGATCCTCCCCATGTGTAGACAGCCTCCTCGCCAAAGACCCCAAGGAACTTCCCAAAGCCTCCCGCGCTCATTCCACATCCCCAGACCCGCTGGCGATGCTGAGGAAAGACCCATGCGCCTTCACACTCCGTCTGAGGAAAATAACCTTCCTGAAGCATGACCAGAAACAGAGAGGCTGAAATAACAGTCGTTAGGAAAGGTCTGGAGAGCAAGAAATACTCCCCAGATGGGAGATGGCTTGGAAGGATAAAAGATGTCACGGATCCACTTATATCTGAGGTCCTTCTGCCAATCAGATAGGGTGTGGAGGCGCGGGTTGCCCCTGCGGGGGAATCTGATTTCAGACACGAGATCACTGGATTTCCTTTTTCCTCGGTGCAGGCTGTCTCTGGAGGTCAAAGCCCCGCCGGGAGCTGGCAAATGGTATATTCTCGCTTTGATGCATTTGTAACTCCCGCGAACGCAAACACGGCAAGAGGAGAATACATCCTTTACGCGACAATTCCCATGTTTTTCTGACCACTCAGATTGCTGTCCAGAAGAAACCGATTTAAAGGGCAGATTTAGTCAAATTCTGCTCTTTGTGCTTTTCCTCTGCTATTACGGCGCTTTATTAAGGGTGATGAGGGATCTATTCCTTTGCTCTCCCCCTCCTCCTATTCCACTCAGTCCTCCTCCAGACCAGGTAATATATAACTCCATTCATTGTGATGCTAACGAGTTCTATTTAGCTGTATTTAACTGGATATCATGACTCCACGCGATGACCTTTCACTCCTGGGAAGTAGATTTAAATTTGATCCGCAGCAAAGGAAAATCCCTCTAATTCATTGGCTGTGAAAGGTCACAAGTGAAATGTGTTCTGATGGTATCTGCTCGTGGTTCAGTTCTCAGTATACCTGAGCATCAAGCTGGTCTGAATCAGCTTTTGTCCCGCCGGTCCGAGTCCTGAGCATCCCCAGAAAGCTCCCTGGAAAAGGCAGCCAAGCGTCTGGCGCTGCCCATTGGCGTAGGTGGCGCTTGGAGGGGAGATGCCCCATTGAACCCAAAGCATGTGCTACCCAGCACGAAACGCAGAGGTCCTACCCTGATTGATTTCATATTTTGACATTACAGTTATAAAAAAGCTCGTTCGGAAGATATTAAAAATGCAATTAAAATTCAGCGTTAGGTAGAAACACCCAACGATCTCATGTACACATCAGAGAGTGATGCCACAGAACACGCTCGTAAACACGACTAACAGGACAGAAATGGGGGGAGAGAAAAAAAAAAAAAAAAAAAAAAGGACTGAAACTGTGTTAACACTGTAATGCTAAAACTTCTCCGGCACTGCTTCTCCCCTTTGCTAACGAGTTAGTGCACACCATTCAGCTTGGGATTTCAAAATAAAACATTGCCAAAAGAATTAATCTTGTCCTTCCTCCCTCCTTCGTGGCCATTCCCCGTGCGGGGGCTTGTTTAGCTCTTCTCACCAAAAATACTTGGCACTGGGATGTGGTGTACCCCATACAGGGTGGGAAGAAGTGTTGTCTCACTCATTTCTCGTTCCTTAACGTTGGCATCATGGCAAAAGCTAGAGCTAGCAGCCAAAAGAAACCCAACCAAGCAAGCAATCCACCCCACCAAAGGGGTAAGAAGGGCATCCATCTAAAAACTTTCCATTAAATGGGGAGGAGGGAAGTACTGTCACTCCACTTTTACAGCAAGAGTGAGGGAGATGCAGGTGGCTGAAGGGACTTCTCTATCACACCGGCTTGTGGCAAAGCTCAGATCCCAGCTTGGCCCCCCCGAGTCTGAGTCACCCTTCCAAATCATAACAGGTGTATCAAGTGTAACAGAAACCAGTCCTTAAAAAAAAAAAAAAAAAAAAAGCCAACAAAACCAACCTTACAGTGGGAAAGCTTAGTCACAAGGCTGTGTCAGAAAAGCAACCAGTTTTGTGGTTGCTCTGGTCAGGTTTGTTCAGCTGTGAGCCCACTGCTAAGGTACCCAACGAGGCCTCTATGTATTTAAAACACTGAGGTGTGCCGAGAGCGCAGCCGGGAAAGACTTTCCCTTCCTCAAAACCTTAGCACACTCGCAAAGCCCTGCTCGGATTGGAATATTTGAAGTCCCATTAGCCAACATGAGGAAAAAGAACAGCCTTTTACCGCTGCCTAGGCACGCCCTGGCCGTAGAGCTGAACGAAAACATGCTCAAAAAGTGAACGTTGCCAGCAACTGAAACCCCAGCTGATTTCAGACGGTGAAAGTACAGAAAAAAACCTGGCAAGCGGGTGCCAAGCCCGCTAGAGACACTGAGCGGCCCCAGGGTTCAGAACAAGGGGTGCTGCTGCCTCCAGGGTGTTGTAGCTGAGCTCCACCTGTGGTCTCAGGGTGGTGGGCAACCAGCCTCTGCCGCCAAGGGCACGTGGATGTCTCCTTACAAGCAGAAACAAGCAGGTGACAAAAAACCCCTCTTGTTTGTCTCACCTAGTGCCAAGGTGCCAATGATGATGCGCGCACAGCGCAATCAAAGCTTCCCCAAAAGCACACTCCGTCCCCAGCGAGCGCTCTGGGCTCGTCCAAGGAGAGAGCAGAGCCAGGAGTTACCACACCACAAGGTCCACCAGAGCCCTGTATCCAGCCACAGCTAAAAGCCGCGCTCAGAGCGCGGGGCGGAGAGAGAATTCTTACCTGGCTGCTGCTATTGACTGATGGCCAGAGGGCGAGCTGCCCCCGGCCCAGGGAACACCAGGGTGCTACGTGTCTGCTCAGAGACCGATCACACTCGGGATGGCTCGACCCTGCGGCGCTGGTACCGCGCTGCAGCGGCAGAGCGCAGCCTGTGCTCCTACCTTGACACAGCCACCGTGGAAGGAGGAGGGACAGGGCACAACTCCAGCTGAGAGCTCTCAAGAATCTCAAGTTCAGCCAAGTTTCAGTTATTTATGCTGTTATGAAAAAAAAAAAACATACAAACAAACAAACAAACAAAAAACAACACCACAACGAACCACCAAAACCCCAAACAAACCAACAGCACCAGACGACCTAGTGCAAGCGTGACCCTGCCTCTGTACCGCAGTCGGAACAAAACAACGTGAGCGGGGCAGGGAGACCCAGCCCTTGAAGGCTCTGACCTAAAATGCAGCAGAACGACACGGGGAGGTGAGTTAATAAAACACACCTGCAATAACTCCTTGTGGAAACGCGCCCCAGCTGAGGACCCTGGCGTCACTCCCGGCACCGACAAACACTCCCCAGGCGGCAGGGCCTGCTGTTCAACAGACAGCACCCTCCCCGGGGGGGCCTAAGGAAACCTAAACTGACAGATTTCTTTTTTGAAACGCTGTACTAGCTTATAAAGCTGTCAGAGTGGGGTTTTATTATTATTATTATTATTTTAAAAATGCTCCTACGTAAGTCCTTGTATGACAAATTTTTGCCAGCAGCTAATTTTTAAAGTCAAGTGACAAACTCCCGAAAGCTGAGAATACG
>VXBH01006677.1:366899-537975 GCA_013400035.1 Rynchops niger
TTATATATTATTCCTCATCGATACTTCAGCCATGTTAATTATTCTTAATTTTAGATGCGTAAAAAGTGGCCTTTGGCACAAACCCCGGTACAAACGCCGCTGTGGGCGGTGTGTTAACTCCTGCCCCCCGGCACCCCGGCGGAGGTGAGCGCTCTCTGCCCCCGGGCAGGGGAAAGCCGAGCGGGTCCAGCCGTGGCCAGCACATGCCGAGCCGCCCGAGCCCACTCAGCCTCTCGTCGCCCAGCCGTGGGCCACCGCTCGCCTTAGTAACTCCTAGAAATCAGTTTTTGGAAAGAGGGGGCTANTTTATTTTTGCTTTGTTGACTTCGCAATCGTGGTGAGTATGAGAGTGAAAAAACGGCAAAGCTCCTGGGGGCAGCCTGTGCGGTAGGGCTGCGCGCTCCGTCGTAGCCGAAGTTTCTGTTCACTGTAAGTTAGCTTTAACTTTGGCAATACAAACCTTTTCTTTTAATGGGAAGAATATTACTACAAGTCCGCCATTTTTTCCAGTCATGCACTGCGAAACCAAGGCACAAAATTACCACGCACCTCGAGCGGGAGCAGCAGGGGAGCCGGCGGGGGGACAGGAAGCCTTTTACTGCAGGTCACCTCTTGAGCTGGAAGTGACAGAAAGTTAATACTGCAAGAATGCCATTTGGCGGCTGTTGGCAGATAAGGGGGAGCCTGGCTCAGTCCTTCGTGTGTTAGTGCCTTCACAAACCCATCAGCAGCCGCTGGGGAGGGAGCTGGACGCCGTACTGCACCTATTGTTTTCCTGGAAATCCTTACAGGAGTGATTTCTATCTAACCGGGTAATAGCATCTCCTCCCAAATGACAATTATTCCCTGCTCTCTTGACCATCTGGGGATTACAGCAGTGGCTAACACGGCAAATTAATATCAGGATGACAATGCGTTTGGATTTTCCCAGCAAAATGTAACGAGTTATCAAAAAGAAAAGGTGCTGCCTTCTGCGATGACTGGGAGTCCAGGCACGGGAGGTGACGCTCCACCGACTGCACTCCCGTTACTGGGCGTCTGTGCATAAATAAGTTACTAAACTTTCCACTTTTGCCTCTTGAGACTATTTTACCGGCACCCAACTTGCCTGGAAAAAAGATCTTGCAAGATGTACTGGTTCATTCCCAGTCCATCGGTTGCTCTCCATGGGATCGCTGGACCTTCTAAGGGTCCGCAGCCTGGAAATCGTGCTGCTTTCACCTTGCACACAGCAGGTTATTCGGTAAGGACCTGCTCCGGCTGTGGCTTGCTTCACCTGAGACTGTAATCCTGCAGTAGGTCATCTGTCTTTTAAAAGGTGTTTTTGAACCTGACATGGGTTTTGGATGAAGGTTTCTATCTGTTCCCTATCTAGAGGTGTGCGTTGGCTGTCATTACAGGTAAGAAAGGCTCGGTTCCCAGCTCTCCCATTGACCTCCTCCGAGATTTTGGGCAAGTTACTTACTGCCAACGGGGGTTGCTGATGGAAAGATGATACAGCGATGGGGAAAGCGTCAGAAATAGAAATGAATATAAGCAGCTTAGTGAAAATTTGGCCAGGTATGAAAAAACCAACCAAACAAAAAACCCCAAAACAACGCAACAGGCTAAAGATAAGCCTGCCCCTCTGTGCCTCAGGTCCCTAAGTGTCAAACAGGTATAACGCCATTGCCTCGATTTTCCCCCGTGAGGCCGACTGAAGCAAGGACTGACCCTTCACGTGCGTTTCTGTGGCACCAAAGTCCGACGGGAAATCCGTGGCAATTGAGGGCCTCAGCCGGGTGGCATAAGGAACAACAACTCGGTTTTCAAAATATCATCCACTCGTCGTACCTTCATTTACAGCACTGTGCTGTTCAGAAAGCCTCCCGCAAACTGTAAGAGCTTTTGTAACTCCATCCTACGCATCTAATTGATCGGCTATGCCAAAAGAACAAAAGTCTTTCTATAGCTATAGTTATTCTATTACAGGTTATGCAGATAAGGTTACAGCTAGAGCCAGACACTTTCTTTCCAGATAAACCTTTGTCACTGAGAAATACACGTTATGGTCACAAACTTTTCATGAATGGGTATTTGAGTTGATTTTTTTTTTTTTTGAGCTAAGAGTCTAAAAATGTTTTCTTCTAAATTTACTTGCAGTTAATTAGAAACATCCAGGAAGCTTGAAACTGCTTTTCAGAGAAAAATGAAATATTTTTTCAGGGTTTTAATTTAACAAAATTTTGCACAAACTTCCACTTCAGGCCGTCACCGCTGTTATTGCCCACACGCTCTGGTGTTGAACAACCAGCTGCCTGGGGAGCTCCGCTGGCCCCTTCTGCCCCCCCGCGCTTGTCCTTCCCGCAGTGGCTGTGACGCCTGCTAAACACGTCTTCAGAAACATTCTTCTCTAAACATATCTTCAGCAACATTCTTCTCTACAGCGCTGCTGAAGTCACTGTTTAAATAAAACAACGGGTACTCCAGTTGCTCTCTCCACATTGGTCGTCCATTTCTGAAGAGAACAGGGATCAAAAGCAAATTGTTGCCTGACTCCAAACTTTCCCCGGAATTGGGACACAGCTTCTGCTCAGTGTCCCGCGGGGAAGGGAGAAAGGAGAGACACATCAGGGCAGTGACCACCACGTGGGCCAAATCGCAGTCACTTGTGCCAAGGAAGTTCCGACACCGACTTCTGCAACAACAGGAGCCGGAAGCCTTGGAAGAGGAGAGACCTGTATGGAGTTGTGAAGTCCGTTGACAACAGAGATGCTCATTCTCCGTCATCCTGTAAGGTCCGTGTTACGTGCGCTATACTATTTAGTAAACTCTTCAGCAACAACAAAAATCAGTCTCCAAAACTCTGGAATCCTCCTGACACTGGCAATACTTTGCTTTTATACCGTCTGGGTCCATGCCCATTGGAAACTCCCCAACGGGACGACGCTGAGGAGTGCACAGCAAGTCTAGAGACCGGGCTGAATATTTTGATTGCTGGGTTAAATTCTTGGCATATCGGGTAATTTACTTTGCAACTACGGTTTATCAGGATTTTATGGGTGGTTTTCCAGTTGCTTTTTCTAATCACTTTCTACTACAGTCATCTGCCTCAGTCTTCCCCACTGAAAAATGGACACGTCGCTCCCTTTTCAACACGATAAGGTGAAGCTTCGTTTGTTAATGTTTGCAAAGCCCTTTGCAACGATTGGTTTGTAGCTGTGCTGAGTACAATGTATTATTAAGAAAATAATTAGATAAAAATAAATAAGGAAGGAATTATGCGGATTCTGATAAAAAGTAACAAGGCAAGAATTTTGCCATTATTGGAGCACGTAGCTCCATAGGCAAATTAAAACAAGGGCTCTGTCCTCAGAGTTTTGGGCAATCCAGGCTACATAATTGATTTGCGAAGAGCTACTCCAGGCTACTGTGTAATTACAGAAGTATTCGCTCTTCTGGCTCCCGCTCTCCTTGTCATGTTCTACCTCATTGCCCTTTATGCTAAAGCCTTTGTTGATGAGGGGACGGAAGCGGTAAGGACAAATAAAGCAATTAGCAGGTAGGGGGAATGCTACCCCTGTCTAAGGATAACGCACAGCCTTTGTTGGGACATTTACTAAGCAGAAGTCTAGAGCCTGCAGGTCAGAAAGAAAATACAGGTAATCCAGAAAAACAAACGGATTAAAAAAAACAGCCAAAACCTTTTCTCATACGTACGTGCCATTCAAGAAGTCTTGGCAGGAGGAAAACTTGTTCAAATAGTCTATATCAAAACCATGATGATTTTACTTTAAATAACTGTATTTTTAGTGAGATTAGCCTCCAACTTTCTAATTACTTTCCATAGTCTCATCACCAGAGCGCTCTTCTCTCTTGTTTCAAGGGTGCACTGTCAGTAAGCAAGCACTAATTTTTGAAGGGCTAAAATCTCATTTTAAGTTGCTGCAAGACCAGCCAGGAGAGGGAGCCCAGACCTTGAGCAAACCTTTCTTCCTGGTGCTGGGACGCCCTGGGAAGGAAGCTGAGCCATTTTGGCCGGGGCTCCATGGTGATCACAGGGCTTGTGTGGATGCACTGCATGAGGAAGGGACAAAAGTGACTGGGAGACAAAATAGCACGCGGTGTTCCCAAGCATCAAATGTTGGATGACTCATGCTGTAAGAGGGAAGGAAGATAAATAAGGACTAATGAAAACGAGTAGTTTAGTTTCTTGTTTTTGGTGCTTCCATCACTCATCTCTCGTTTGAGAGATTGTTGTGTTCTCTGGACTCCGGTTCTCTTCAAGCCTACCAGAAAGCTGGGGAGGGACTTTCTAGGATGTCAGGTAATGGTAGGACTAGAGGGAATGGATAAAAACTAGAGATGGGATGATTCAGACTGGACGTTAGGAAGAAGTTCTTCACCATGAGGGTGGTGAGACACTGGAACAGGTTGCCCAGAGAGGGGGTGGAAGCCCCGTCCCTGGAAGTTCTTAAGGCCAGGCTGGACGGGGCTCTGAGCAACCTGATCTAGTGGGAGGTGTCCCTGCACATGGCGGGGGGGTTGGAACTAGGTGATCTTTAAGGTCCCTTCCAACCCTAACGATTCTGTGATTCTACGATTCCTAATTTGCTATCAGTTGCGTTTGAGACAGGTATGAAGAAAATCATAGGTTTTCTGCAGTGAGACAGACTGAGATTACGGCAGGTCTAAACTTGGATCAGAACGGCAATGCCAGGCCCTGAAACGCATGGAAGTGCTGCTGCTCCTCCAGAGGCACCCCAGTGCTTGGGTGGAGTTTGAGTTCTGATCTCCAGAAAAAAAGTCCGAGCTACTCTTTATCTCCGTAACACGCCATCCAAGGCGCCGCGCCCGGCATGCCCGAACGTTTTAGCTGGCGTGAGCCTGGGTGCGGATGTGACCTGAGAAACACTGAGGGATTTGCCTCAGTAAATGTTCTTTACCTCCATATATTCAGCCCAAAACCGCGGCAGGAATGCTCAGGCTTACTTCATGCCTCCTAGTGAACAATGTAAAAGTCAGCTTTGTCGTGTACGGCTAAAAGTGAGAATCGTGGTTAGTAGATATCAAGGATACTGATGTCCATACGGACTGTGACTGTGCATGTTAAACAGCTGAATCACTGTCACTCTTAATCAGAAATTCCTATTTTACCAGAGCTTGATTGTAGAGTAAAAGAAGCATGAGAAATGAAGAGGACAATTTCATTCAGGCCTACTTGTCATATTTTTCTAGCTGAAAAGCTAGAGGAGAGGATTCTGATTCCAATTTTGCGTTCTTGAGATTTTTCCATTTCTACGCTTTCAATGTTTACATAAATCTCTCTCTACCATTAACTCTGGTGGGAAGAAAACGAATAAAAGATATTGAGACCAGTCTATAAGGGAGAGAACAACCACCAGGGAAATTTTAAAATTCTGTTTTCTAATTGAACTGAAAGTTGTGTTTCAAGATAAACTTAAGCAAAAATGGCTTAATTTTGACTTCTTCATCTTGAAATTTCTCTCGGAAATGATAAAGTCAAACTTGAAGCGTGTACTTTTGTTTTTTCTAAAAATCTATAGGAAATGTTTATCTCCAAATATTTTAACCAATTTTAATTCTTGTGATCTGTTACAACCATTTATTTGTTGGCTCAGGTGAGAAATTACTTCCTTACCACTGACTTCATTTTTTTCTATATTCTTTTGAGTTCTTTTTCCCCATTGTGCAGGTAGCAACTCTCAGAAGTGCATCCAAAGCAAACGAACAGTGATTAGCGACGAACTGAATTGAAAACGAAAAGAACTTTTCCCCTATTCTTATCTTCAAGATCAAAGTATTTGGATGGGAGACAAACACGCCGCGCTTCATTTTCCAACCTGTTTTCTCCTCAGGAAGCCCAGCCGTGTTTCCTCAGGTGCGTTCCGCCGCCCCGGGATGGTGAGTCTCCCCGGACTCCGCTAGCGGGGGATCAGCCTGGAGATGTCTCAGACCAGCAGCCCCAAGGCCAGACATCAATGGAGAAACTTCTCACCGCTCTCTTTTCAGGCAGCTCAGGGGAAAAGACTTAGTCTATGTGCTTAAAGCGAGATGCCAGCAGCTTTTTTTGCTCCTCGTGGTCTCCGTAGAGCAGGATCTTCCTCAAGCGACACTGGTATCGATTTAGAGAAGAGAAAACCGAGGCGCAGGGGGAAGCAACCCTGCATGGAAACGGCCGGCTGGAGATCCGAACCGAATCTCCGAAATCCCGCTCTAGCCCTCTGTCACTGAACCCCACCGTGCTAACCTCACCCTGCCACGCTTGCTTTGCCTGTAAACACCAAAGTTTGGCTTCCCAGGCTTTCCAACCTGGCCGCGTGCTGCAGAACTCTACCGGTTGTGGTGTTTCCCACAAGTGGGAGTGAAAGGCAGGGGCTGCCGCATGACGGGCCGCAGAGCGTACCTCGCCAGCCGGCGCGGCAGCGTCGGAAGCATTAGCCGGAATCCCCACAGCTATCCTGTAAATCTTATTAAAGTCGGGGGGAGTTTCAGGCCTGTTATTCAATGTTCAATTACACTCTGCAAGCAACAACAGAAGCAAATTGATAAAAATATGGTAGGAGACAATAGTTTTTGAGCAAAGGAGACCGGTAAAATCTGGTTGTGAAGGGAGCCCAGAATGATTTGAATAATGAGCAAATTTGTAAAAATCAAAGTCTTTTTGCAGGTGAATAACAAACAGAGGGAAGGGCAGAATTGGTTGAATGAATTATGCATTATGAATCATTTAACAAGCACTGATATCTATAAAGATAATGATTCTAATGTAAATAACAAGCCTTTAATATTTATGCAGCCTTAATAGTCTGGAGAGTCTGAAACGATAGGTAAAAATTAAAACGTCTCCTCAGTGTTTTTCAGTGGAGGACAGCTTTATCACAACGTCACAAACCCACAGCAGTATCGCTTCATGCTCGGTTAGATACGCCGCTGCTCCACGCGGACCCTGTCTGCCCCAGCGCCGAGGTCTGGCCAGAACCAGCGCCTCCAATTCACACTGATGCCGTCAGTGACAAACCGGTGCCCGCTGAACTCCCTGGGTATTACAGGGCGCTCAAACGGTGACAAAACTGGAGATTTCGCTTTCCTCTCCGCTTTGAGATAAGGATCTCTGGGCCGACTTAGTGCAATCCCAGCAGCAAGAGGAGAAAGGAAAGGAAAAGCCCCTTCCCCTCCCCTGCGTGCCCGCAGTATGTGTGGGAAAAAGGGAGAGAGGCTGCAGAAAGCCCTGCGCAATCACGGCTGGGCTGTTAATTGCTTTGCCCTGCGCACGGAGTCACACCTTGTCGCTCCTCTGCAATAGGAAGCGGCCGCCCAGCCCAGCAGCCTCAAGGCGAAGGCAAAAAGGTTTCCGCATTCGCCTGGGTTCTTTTCCTGCCGCCGCAACGCCCGTGTGCTATGACGGGCACCGCGCTCCCCGGGCGCCGGCGGGCGACAGCAGTACTGAAAGGCAGGGAGCGACCGTGGGACTGAGAAAGGCCTGGGTTTCTCAACCCCCTTTTTGGTACATCGAGGTTAGAGCAAGGGAAAAAGCGCTGGTTCACGGGAGCGAAGCGAATGCAGCGCCACGCGGCCAGCCCCGCTCAGGGCAGCAGAAGGGCCAGCCGGTAGGGAAAACCGGACTTTCCCCACTAATCTGTCTCTCCCGTAGCTAGTGCTCTGATTCCTGACGAGTTTTCACACGTACCTTGGGGAGACAAGGTGGCCATGTCCGTTTTCCTTCTGTGTGGCCATGGATTTCTGCAAAACCTACTTACTTGGAGGTCTGATCTGGTACAACTCCCTCGCTCTTAATTCAGACGCAAAACTGGCATGTACTAAGCGTGACACTATATCAAATTGCATAGAGCCTGCAAAATGTGTCGGTTCTTTTTTAAAAAAAAAAAAATTAACTTGACCTGCAGGATATTAATGTAGTGGCAACTACCCCTGCAGGATATAAAACTGGCACCAACTATAAGAGCCTCCATTAGTGTTGTAGGTTTCTAGGCTCAGTAATGGTCATTTCATCTGAACATGTGGAAATAAAAACAAACCATAATAGGACTTAAAAAGCATTCAATGCATATTTGTCCATAAACACATCGTATAAATAAAAGCTCTTTTAAAAAAAAAATGTGTCAAATGAATCAATGTGTATTCTATTATGGAATAATAATATCCCATACCACATGTGTTGCTGAAGCAAATAACTTTAGCTGGTATAATATTATTTTCCATTTTGTGGTACAGCTTATATTTTGATCTGTTGATTAAGGACCTGCCCCTGAGGAAGTCAATGACAAGAGTTCCCCAGGCTTAAAAGGAGGAGGAAAAATGTGTAAACGATTTGGCCGCAAATAAGGAAACAAATGTATTTTTTTCCCTTTCTCCAAGCGTGAGTGAGCGCTGAATACAAAGGCAGTTGAAGACAGTGGAAAGATTTGCTCTTTGCTTCAGCGGCTTTGGATCTGGCCCTAAGTATCTACGTGTGAGAGATATTTTGGCACTACTGGAAACCCCACCTCATACCTCCCACTGCGAATATGTCATCCTTCTATGTGCTCGTGCATGCCAGAGCTTTATCTCTTTTGAAATATTGCCCGGAATCAAGCTATGTTTACTTAAGTAATAGGGAGATTCACTTTTATATGCAAGAGTTTCTTCAATGGAGAGGCTGTCTTTCCGCAGTTGTACGTCGGACTTTGTTCCTAGTTTAACTTCTATTTTTCTGACTTGATGGTTTTATCCAGGTTTGACAACAAGGTTGGATTTCTGTTGGTTTTCTTTTTTTTTTTTTTGAAGTTACACACCTGGAATTAGCTTTTTCTGCCAAGAATTACAGTGCACCTGGAAGTACTAAATCATTTTTATCTGTTTTTTAGTGGTTTTGCACAAAGGAATTGCATCCCTTTAAATCTTCCTTACCTCTTACAAAACCAAATTGCAGCTCTAGACAGAGCATTTTGTGAGTGCGTAGACAGCGATATCATGAGATAGCTGTGCCCTACCACTCTCTGCCTCTGCCAGCCCTAGAGGTAGTCAGCTGAGAACTACCTCGCAGGGTTTCTTTCCTCTTCGGTGGCTCTGCTTACCTCCGTAACATATGGAAATGTGAGCATACACTTACAGCAGATTGTTTGCTATGTTTACACCAGTTCTAACACTAATCCCCATTAATGTTTGATATTGCTCCCAAAGAGTTTAAATAGATGTCAGGCCCCAGATCCATTGCATACGCGTTAGGCATCGTATAAACTTCAAATAGAAAGATACCGAAACACCGCGGGCTGTCCTTTTTTTAACATCACGTCTACCGACTGGATTAACCACATCAAGCGTATGCAAAGCCCTGCTACTTTCATGATTTCTGTCATCGCATTTAAGAGTCCTGTTTTCTCATGGAAAACACAAACCAGTTTCACATCACCTTGGGAGCGCGGCTTCTCGCTTCTGCTCGCAGTTTCTTCCCTTTACCGAACACGTCTGCGAGCGCGAAGTGAAAGAACAGCCAGGTGCGAGCAAAAAACACACAAAACTTTCTTCCTCTCTATTAAAGGGTATCAGACCCCGGCCATACTGGCTGGGTTTTGCTGCAGAACAATAACCGCCAGGGTCATGGAGACGTTTTCTCCAGGCTCTGTATCCCCGCCAGCGGCAGCCGGGGTGCCCCGACTCCTTAGAACACATTGAGCTGCTGTGCAGAGACATGGCCCCGTCTGCAAGGGCAAACGGGAACTGCCCGAGGACCACAGAAATGCCAAGTGCCAGGCACATCCCCAGCAAAAGCTGCTCCCAAGATCAGCTTTCCCCAGTACGTAGTTACTGGGATTTTATGTTACAGTAGGGAGAAGTCGTGAGCCCGTCATTCTTTGTCCCCCACCCGGAGCGGGAAGCCGCTCAGGCCTCCTCCATGCCGGGTGTTCCCTTTCCCTCTCACCTCCCTTTACCAATTATTTTATTTTACATAAGGTTTTTTCTTAGGCTGATTATTTTAAAAATTACTGCCTTAGGGGCTCAGCTCTGGGGCTGCAAAGCTTTCCTCTCCGCCAGACTAACTTGGTCTGAAGCACTCGGGACGCAACCACTCCGCATTTAGAGGTCTGTTTCTCATTATACGTTTATACAGCGCCCAGTTCAACAGGACCCTGATTTTAGCTTTCTGAAACCCTCGTACTGTCATACAAGCAATAGCAACAACTTTCACCTCCAAAAATCACCAGCGCAAACGAGCAACACCGTGTGAGAGCGCTGGGGACGGCAGGCAGTGAAGAGCAGAAAGTGGTCATTGAGACACGCTTGGGATTTGACGGAGTTGATCTGCTCCTTTAGGCTACAAACAGCTAATTCTCACTTCAGCCAACCTCAGAAAAAGTAAATAAAAGCGGTAGACGCAGCTGTACCTATTAAAATATGCTCTGGTTTAGTAGCAAAAGTAATTGGACTTCACAAGGCACTATATTTTGCAGCTGGGGATAATTTTATGTTAAATGACTAAGCTGTTTCTCAACCTTTGCTAGGCTCATTATATCCTTTAAGTAGTTCAAGTTTCCAGATAACCAGCAGCAGAACCAGGTAAGCCGGCAAAATTAGTATGGCTGGGAAAATTTGTGTCTGTCACACAGGTCTGGTTCCCACACACTCTGGTTACATCATTACTGAGTCTGTTAACTAGGAAACCAATTAGGCCAGAGAGCTACCGTCAGGTGACCAAAACACGAAAATGCACAGGAAACCCTACCCGAAAGATGGGATTTCAGCAGAGGCCCTCAGATAGCTGACTCCTCTTCTGCTGCGCTGCAATTTTCGTATTTCGTTTCACCGTTGCTTTCAGGCTGAGCTCCGAGGTCCCACAGACTGACGGTTGAAGCGGCCTCCTCTCTCCCCCCCGACAGGTGCACCGAGAAAATTGTTTCCTGCATCAAAAATTACACCAAATTATGTAACAATTTCTCTCATTTACTCTGGGAAATTTCCTTCTCCTTCACACCTTTTAATTTACGGTGCGGGAACAGGGCAGTGGCTGCAGAACGGGATGCTGCACGGTGGGCAGCGGCACGTTCGTCTTAAAAGAAAAAGGGGGTGTAAGACTGGGGCACAGCGAAGTTTCAGCGCACGAGCAGCTTCAATAACTATTATTTGTTCTGTGCAAACGTTGAAGGCACTTCTCCACGCACGGGGGAAGCCCGAGGTAGCCGGGCTCGCGCGTGGGCAGAGACCGGCGTGGGGCACCGTGGGGCCGGGTGGAAGCCAACCTCCCGTAAAGCACGTGTGAGAAGGGAGGGTGCAAGTATATCTATATCTAAACACACCTGTACTCTGTACTACATCATTGATCTAGCTGCAGTATTATTACATGTATGAAAAACACAGCCTATTGTGGCTACAATATATTTTTATAGGCACATTATATATAAATAGACACGTAATGCGTACTACAAACGATGCAGGTGTTTTCTAGCTTGCACATCTTTCCCGGTTCTGGCCTCACCTGAAGATGTCAGTGACTTGCGTAGTCCTTGCTCATACCTACAGAAACCCCTCCGATACCTCAGCTCCAGGCCACGAGCGCTAACGAGCCACGTGCGCTCTCCGCATTCTCGCTCAGGTTGGTTTTCTGGTAGAACAAGGAGAAAGTGGGGGGGAAGAGTTAAAACCTCGCCTCAAAAGCCTCAAGGAGGGGCTTCATGGCCAAGGTGAGACCTGGCGGGTCCTCACCTGCTCGAGGATCACACTCAGGTACCAGCACTGCTACTGTTTGCCCAGTACCGCAACACCAGTGGGTCAAAGAATTTTTTTCCCTGATGTGCCCCCCTTCATTTCTGACGGCCTGTCGTCTTTGTCGCTTTGGGGAAAAGAAAAAAAAACAAACCAAACCCAAACCAAAAAAGCAGAGGAAGTAAACTAATCAGGAATACTTTCCTTCCCGATGATTTTGTTGAGCAGATGATTTGATCACTGTGTGGAGAAGAGCAAACCAGCCTCTGCCGGCCGCCTGCCAGCTCGGGGAACAGCCGCTCGCGTGTTTTCCAGCACAAGCACCTCATTATTAATTCATGCTCCAGGTCCTCTGGACATGCTGTTACTAATATTAGGTTTCGACGGAGTAATGAGCAACAGCAATAGGCTGACTATCTTAATATATTTTAAATAATGTTTGAAATATTAAATTTGAGTTTGGGTTTTTAATTAGGGCCGGGGCAGGGTATTGACAATCTTCCTACTGTTTTGCAGCCAGCGAGCAAATAAGATAGGGATTGTTCTGGTCTGCGCCCTGCGAGCCGCGCCGATCCAAGGGATGGATCTGAAATCTAACACCAAACTTTAAAGCACGAGGGAAGTTTGGCTCTGGGTTCTGCAGCCAGACTTTGACCCATCTCTGTACTAAAAGGGGGACATTTGATACGGGACTGTAGGAAAAGTAAATAGTTGTGAGACCAGCTCTCGTGGACACGTTCTGTACCACGCTGTCCGCGAGCTGCCCAGGGAGAGTCTGACCCTCAAGGATGCCACTGTTATCAAATAAAGGGGACATGGGGTAGTGGAGCATAGGGAAAAGGGGTTGTTGTGGTGTAAATCTATACCATAAGGATATATACAGTAGGGACAAAAAAAAAAAAGGCAGGCAAGCTGTGGGTCTGCAAACCCTACAGGGCTTCAAAGTCCTTCCCACCGCTGTGCTTCAGACAGGAGCACAGGTCAGCATCTCTTCCTTGGTTGGATATACATATATTAAAGGACTCATTTAAAATTTGAGCTGGGCAAAGGGCTAGAGCCGTTTTTCTGTGAGCGTGCTGTGCACATTTCTGAACGCACTCTCTTTGAGAGGGAGTTCGCAATGAAGGTTTCCCCGTTCTGGAACTCACTCCTCCCACTTGGTCTGTTGGAGCCTGAATACATTGACCTATGGGGCACGCTGCAAAGCCTAACTATTTTCCCAGGATTTTTCTGAATGAATGACTTGAGTAGGTAGAGAGAAGAACCTTTCATTTGTACAGTACGTGGAGGCTTTTAATTAATAATGTTCCTATTTGAATGCCTATTGTATTTTTAAACGTGCTTTGTACATATGCCTAGAGCATCAGATAACTGCAGGGTTGGGTTTTTTTCCAATTAAAAACCAAACTATCCCACAACAATGTGGCCTTGCTGCAAAGTGGCGCCAGTCTTCTTTTCGTGATGGCTTTATGCGGTGTTTAGCGCAGTGGCCCCTGATCTGGATCACGACTTCTAGACGCTGGTGCCCAGGTAGCACCATCCAAGCGACAGCAGGTCTCAAGGAGATGAAGCATCACATCAGTTGGAGAGTTTGACGCTGCTGATCCTCACCATAGAGTTCAGCATCTTCTACATACAGTCAGTACATCAGAGACATGCCTAGGCACCTCATGGAGGCTTTACCTTCTTCCTTTCCGGCCTTGGAGTTTTTCTTGAGAGATTGGCTCTTTTCTTGGATAGGTTGGGCATTTCTTATTTTTAGAACAAAAGAATCCACCTGGTGAGTCTTTTCACAGCAGAAGGGTTTTGTTTGTTGAAAAGAAAGGTCTTAAAAGGAAGTGAAGTTGCTACTGGTTCCTACAGTTTGAATAAGCATTTTTCCATGTTGTTTTTTTTTTTTTTGAAAAACCCAACACAAAACCATTCTTGCTAAAAAGATACTAAGTTGTGATACCACAAAGTTGCAATTTTATGTCTGCTTTGATCCCTCCCTAAACACCCTGGAATAGCCTTATTAGGCTACTATACAAACGTTTTGTTTTTTCATTTCAAAACGTCTCCAAATTTCAAAATTTCGTCCAGATGTATTTATATAGCTCTTTGGTCCAGCTGCTGGTCTGTGGGTCAAAGCTGACTCAGGGAAACGCTTCGATATGGTCCAGTTCTTTTTCCCTGTGGGAAGCGTAGGCAGCTTTATTGTAGCACATTCTTCCAAAACCCATGAGTACGTCCTTCTGTGCGTGGTCACCACACCTGCCCTGGACATGTCCATGCAGAACAGGTCACCTTCTCCCGTGGGTTTGTGTGCGCGGAGCAGGCACAGGGCAGATAACATCACCCTATTGGCATAACCAGATAGGAGGCCTTTTTCTCATTTCACTTTGCTGATTATTGCATATTTCTCTAAATTTACACCTGGACCGGTGACAAATATTTTGAGAAGACAGAGGAGGGCGCTGCCAGCAAACTGGAGCACTATTGCACAACTCATTGTATGTAAGCTGTTTTCTCGATGAAGAGAGTTGTTGTGTAAAGACAAGTATCCAACAGGCTCTTTCCACACACTGTATTTGTTGTTTTAGTTCGGTTTTTTGGTTTGCTGCTGTTTCTTTGAATTACAGGAGAAAACCACCACCCTTCCTGAAAGCCTTAGAAAACCCCTCCTGCCACCTCCGCTTTTTCATTCCTTTTCACTGAGTAGGCTGCCAAAATGGATTGGTGATTAGTTACTGCAACGTGGAGTCCCTTTCTTGATCGCCATGTGGCCTTCCCTCCCGTGATCAGGCAAGCGAGGGGCAAAGGAGCAGGTGAACTCAAACCTGTCTCCAGAATCTTAATGCGGAGCTCCTTTGAGAACACTGTGGGCAACCACACTGTTTTTCTTCCTCCCTGAAAACCCTGTAAGAATCTTACACTTAAATCAGGTATTGTACGAGCTTCCTCATGTAGCGCTGTCAGTGCAGCACAACCCTGACCTGCAGTACTCTTGTATCCCCATCTCCCTCAGGAAAGACAGCATGATTTGTACTGAACTGTGAGAAGAGCTCAAACTTGTACAAATTCTGCCCTTACATGAGGATGCACAAAGGTCAGTTACAAGGAGAGGGCTGGATTTAGCTTTAAGCCATGCTAAACCACAATTTTCCATAAGAAAAAGGCTTATGAGATGCAGGATTCCACTGAGTTACTTACCTATTGCAGGTACAATGACCAGCATCTTTTTCTATTCCTGTTTTTATTTACATGACGCATGTTCTTCAGAATTAAAGGCCCTTCATTTTCCATTGCTTTTGCAGCCCATGGAATCCCCAGAAGATTTTGACTGGAAAAACCCCGTACTTGGCAGCACGAATTATGGCAAGGGCAAACACGTATATGAGATGGAATAAAGAGCTTTAGATTTAAAAGCCCTTTCTATAGGAAAATTAAAACGTGTCTTAAAAAACTGATTCACAACAAACTGCTCTCAGGCAATCAAGATTTATGTCCAAAGGAATGAGGCACACTCTCATATTTAAAGTATCCAACACTTGGTATAGTTGTTCATCTGTGCTTGCTGCTTCTGGCAACGAGAGGCCACCAAGCAAAAGGACAGTTTATTGCAATTGTCTTTCCCTTGAGGATCCCTCTTTCGAACCACCTACCTGAATGCATGCGATGGCGGAGATTGCTATGACTGAATTATGGAACCTCTTTTGCAATTAGAAATTTGTGCACAAAGTCTGAGAGACGTGACGGGCAACTCCTGCTCTTCTCTGCTTACGTTGAGCATGAAGAGCTCTGGGAGACAACCTTACAACAACTCCAGGAAAAAGCAGAAGGAATTGCTGACTCCAGAGCCTACAGCAGGCAGGCGACACCACGTAGAGTCCCCTCTGCAACACAAGCCCCACGGCTGGTGGTAACCTAATACAGGCAGACACCTAAGAGCCAGCACTAGAAAAGCGCGAGTGATAATGGTGGGAAGTGTTTACAACGGCTTACCACGGGTGTTTATCACAACCAAATACAGATCGTTATTCTCCAGTTGGACTGTAGTTTCAGTGTTCGCAGCCCCACCGCACCCATGGGTATTCAGATAGCAACCGTGGCTTGATGTGTCCATTTCCACCTCCTCTGGCTGTGAGGTGCCCAGATCTGTGTCATAGTGCTATGAGCTGCACAAACGCTGCTTCCAGATTCAGCTGCTGCAAAACATTTTACATGAGTCCAAACAAAGAGATTCCAGCTGGTCCAGGCTGAAGCAACATGTTTGCTTCCTTCTCCCTTTCATCTCTAAGCTCATTCCTGCTGAGAGCGGATATAATTGCTCTCTATAAATACATTCAGGTTAGGCACTAAAGCGAGAGAAAAGATACTTAAGCAAATGGACAATGATGACACAAGGACAAATGATTACTAATGAGCAATGAATAAATTCAACCCATAAATTAAAGTTTCTGATTTTCAGAAGACCGAAGTTCTGAAACACCTTTCCACTAAAACTAGGAGGAAAAAAATAGACTTTTCATGTGGAGCTTAATAAATATAGAGACTATGAGATATAGTTGCTTACAACACCAGAGGAGGGGGCTTGGAAATCTGGGAGATCCCTTTGGCTCCCGTGCAAATAGTGAACACAGAATCAAAATCACTGCCTGCAGTTTATATTAGTCTTCTGTTTTATTTTTATTCCAGGCCCTTTGGAATCTGGCTTTTGTACTTTCAACCAAGGTCGATCTTGGAAAATCTCTCAGAGGTTGTTGTCGGTCAAATTTTAGAACCAACACGTAATCATTTTCCTTTCTGGGTATCTACTACTTGAGCATGATCAACCTGACGGCTTCTCCTCCTCAGCTTCTGTGACCGTCTATGAAGGAGAGAGCTTTATACGACTCATTTTTATTTCAGTTCTAACCTAGCTACTTCGTGTCTCCTCTCTTCAAAAAGTTACGCTTCTCATTTGTGCTCTACACAACCTGCCTGCCTGAGCCTAAAGCCTCCCGCTCTTCTCTGGGGAGCTCGCTGTAAGAGAAGGTCTAGAAGGCAGCTCCACCTCAAAGCTGTGGCCAAACCAGGGGTATGTCACATCTCCACAGCACAAAATCCTTAATCTAACATTTCTCTTGCTTCCCGTATGGCATAGGAAGAAGGAAGAAGTGGAAAACATATTAAATATAAGAGGGTGTTGGTCTTGGTAATACTGTACCCCGTCTACCAAAATCATTTTCGTGCCATAACGATGCCATTCACAGAGAATAAGTCTGATGAGAAAAGGCAGGCACGGGCCACGCCATTCACCAGGAGCGGTTTGCCCGTCTGCCAGCAGGGTTCAGAGACTCCCTCTGAGCTCTTTTCCTTCCCCGCGATAGCCCTTAGGCAAATGTTTGCAGGAAATTCAAATACTTGGGAGCTGGCGGAGTTGCTGCGTCTCAAGCCCTGAGTAACGTAAACACTTCTGGTTCAGCACATCTGCCATCGCAATACCTACGGCTTTTCCAGAACCAAAGGATTAACTTTACTGTGCATTTGCTCAGCAGATCTGGTAACGCAATATTGTACTTCTAAGCAGACAGATTACGCGCAAGTTTCTGGATGCTGCACCTTTAGAAACTCACCCTACTTAAAGATAAGTGTTGAATCTTGTAATCCCAGAAACATCCAACTGATGTAAAAAACAGTTATTCCAAGGGCCAGATGGATGCTATTTTTCCCCGGGTTATTTGGATATTCCAAAAGTAATGGTTTTAATATTTTTTTTTGCACTTTAATATTAAACAGATGCAGCTTGTTTGTAAAGACTGCCGGGAGCCATTTTTTCTTTAGATTTATAAAATAAAAGAATAAAAGAGGTAAAGTTAGAAGTTAGTTTTGTATTACTTTATCATAAAAGGGAAAGCGAGACATTATGTCAATACAGGTAATTACATGGCTTTTACACGATATATGTATTAAAGAGCATTTCATGAACCTGTACAGAGAACCTCATTCAGCACTTCTAGAAACCAGGAGTAGTGCCACGGACATCAAGTTATTTTACTTTTCGTAAGGGTAGACTCAAATCTAGAAAAAGCATATTTACCTTTGTGTGTCTGTGGGTGCAGCGAGCACATCAGACACACTTTATTAAATACTGAGACACTTACAGAAGCATTTTCCTGGGAAGGCAGGTGCCATCTTATTTTCTGGCGTATTTTTCAGGATAGCCATTGTCTTGTCCCAGTCTAGAGACTAATCAGGAGAAGTGCTGAATTCTCCCAATTTCCACCTGACCCCGCGGCAGCCGAGAGCGCTGCACTGCTGTACCTTGGCCCTGATGCCTGGTACTAGCAAGGCCTGAAGAGACTGAAAATAAACATGCATTTATATTGAAGGAAGCAAAACGTGATTGACAACCCTCAGAGCAATTTGCCTGCTAATCGGTTAGGAAGCTTCTCCCATAACCCTGGTCTCCACATTCAGTTGACCTCTTCTGTGGAGTGTTTCGCCCTTTGACCTAAGGAGAACGTGAGCCTCCAAGCAACTTTATTCAACAAAAATGTGCACCATGTAATATAACTGATTTCTTTGCACTCTATAGACCTGAGACAGTCTAATTGCAAAAGCTTGGAGATAAACTGTCTCCCTGAAGTAGATGTACGCTGAGGATGTCCTCTCGGCTGGATGCGTTCCTTTCCTCACAGCCAAGGGAAATTGGCCAAACCAATGAGCTATTTAAGTGTTTTGTGAATAGGCATCCTTGAAATGTGAAATATTTAATTACAAAGAGTATTGTTATTGCCTCTGACTATTAATTTCACTCTGCCTCCAGTTACTTTATTTTATTATAATGTGAGGATTTCTTCTCAATCAGATTATAAAGCATCTTGCATTATAAAACCTTAGGTTCAGATGGTGATAATTTTTTGGAACATTCATTTTGTTTGGGCTGATAATTGCCATGCTGAGTTCTCATTCAAAAGCAATACTATTATTATTGTTGTGAAAATTCAAACATGAAGATTTCAGACGTTATTGAGTGAATGACAAAAGTACAGATTCCAAACTATAAAAACAGATTTTGACTTTAGTTCTTGTAAGAACTCTGCAGCCAACATGGAACGGATCTGTTCCATCTTAGTGTGGAAATAATCTTTACTGAGAAAGTGGCACTTAGCCTTGTGGTGGAAGAAATTGGTTTTATTTGACTAAGTTCTGAGAGTTTAAAAATCCAACATCTAAAACTGTTAGGTACACACTTTAAATGCACTTTAGAGTCCACATTACCAACAGGTTGAGTATCCATCCTTCCTCCCTCTCTCCCTCCCTCCCTTCCTTTCTCCCTTCCTCCCTTCCCTCCCTCCCAGGGGCTTTAACTGGACTGAGACTGCTGCGTACTTCCCAGAAGTTTTCACTGCCTCGCAGAACCGTAGGGATTAGTAGTTAGACATCCTTCTAAATGAAATCAAGATGCAGTCAAGCCGAGCAGTCCAGATCTGAGCTTTTCTAGACCGACCTCAATGTTAACACCTCTGTAATGAGTATGTAGACTGTTCATAATCTGCATCTATGTCATCATATGTAATTTAGTTTGACAGGAGTTTGCTTCAGGCAGTATGATGAAACCCCGGTGACATACAGACAACATAGAAATCAGTCAAGATGACTCTGAGCTTCACAATTGCCTGATGGCATGGTTTTGGGCAGGGGACCAAGACAGACTTTGTGGATAATCACCAGTGTCACCCTGGAAGTACCAACACTGTGTTACTGCCTGCAAAATAATCACCTCCTGTCCTGCCAGGGGGCTGCTGAAGATACCAGCCTCTTTCACGGGGAGGAAGAACATGGTAAAGACCAGCCAGTCATGCACAATACAGGAGACTTGGGTTGAGGTACGATTCCTGCTTTTTCAAAGACATCAGCTGTCAACTTAAATAAGAGCCTCGGCCCACGTACGTCCTGCATGTGGCAGGGGAACAATAGCCCTTCCTACTGCTCAGGTGTTGGTGAAGGTAACCACACACACAGGGGTGGCGTTTGGGCGGTTATTCATCATGTGAGCGTTGACGCCTAAAGTCAGGAGCATGAGTGAGTGTGCTGTCTGCTGGACCCTTGCTCCCCGTGCAGTCACGGGAGAGGATTTATACTCGCTGCCTCAGAAGAACTGAGCAGTCAACATAGGATAAGTGCTCTGTCAACATCAGTGTCTCAATGGGCATTTAAAGTTATTGGAGATCAAGCCAGGCCATCTGCCAGGCGCCATGACGAAACCTCTCCATCAGCTGTGCAGGGCGCGAAGGTCCTGTACATCTCCATAGCAAATACTCCAAGAGTTGTCTTTAAGTTGGGAACACTAAAGATGACCCTTACAGACTTTGGTGAGGTTGGCACTATGAATACTGCAGAGAGAGAAGTTCTCAACTGCTCTAAAAGTTGCCAAGCCAAACCTGCCAAGTTTAACGGTCCATCATTTTACACTTTTCCTATCACTATATTGGGCAGAATTCTTCTACCGATTCCTGGACTAGTTGTCCTCTCCCTTTGGCAAAATTGTTAACGAGGACCACAAACCCAGTTCTGCAGTAATACTTCAGCTCTGCGTGTAATGATCATACTAATAAATATCTTCTGTTCCAGTAGCATTTAGCCACCACCAAAACGGAAAGCTAATGGGCCCAGATGTGAGCACAGCGAGTTACCATTGGTTTTATAAAAGTACCTGATAGAGATCTGCATCTATTTTGCGCAGTTGGGTTTTTCCTTTTGGGGAAAGAAAAATAAAAAATCAATCTCTGTGCCAAAAAATGTGGACAATGAAAACAGATGTGAGCCTTTACTTTTCTCACCACGCAGTTGGGAAAAGTGCTCTGAGAAACAGAGCTCTTCAAGGAAAAATTAAAATCATAATAAACTCCTGTTGAAAATAACTGTTCATCTGGTTCATATTTTGGATGATCATTAATCTCTTTTCCCCCCGCTATCTTGAACTCCAAACGGATTCAGGACAAGGTACTGGGGTTTTCCATAGCACAACAAAATAAGCAAAATCTGTAGTGACAACTAACACCAAAGATAGTCTCCACAGAGTGCCTGCAGAATTAGAATACAAATCCAAAGTACTGCCGAGAAATAGAAATACTGCAACACCAAAGCTTTATACTGGCTTGAAGGCTCTACCTGGGGAGAAGCATCTGCCTTAGGTACTTCTTTGGCCTCTTTACCACAATAGCTCAAAACCTTACACCTTCTAAACGATCACATTCTCAGAGAGGCACTATTTATCTCAATTTTACACAAGAGGAGTTGAAGCAAACACAAAGATTAAAGACTTTGTCACCAAGGTATTTAGGTGCTTACATCCTCATTGCCTTCGATGGGAAGTTGGAAGCCTGAATACTGTCAGATTTTCTCGGTCTGCAGGACTCTCTGGAGGCCACGGGGCAATTGTGTAGCAGAACAGGGAAGAATTGCAGCAGGCAATTTTATCCAACTTTAGTTTTAACTCGGATCTTCCAATTAGTGGTTAATACCCAATCAACCAGGTCATCTTTCTTGTGTTTCGTGTTATCCTTATTCCCTAACCCTGCCCAGCTCTCTAACCCCGGTACAAAGACACTATGGGGCTATAGCAAAAATGCTCTTTGCAAGCTACGGGCAACTGTCACTTCGATGCTGTCACGTGTGTGACAACAGCCTGTAAAAAAGTCCAACATAAATCCCTAAGTCTGTTCATCACTTTTCATATTAACCAAGCGGCTTGTTGGGCACAACGAATGGTAAGGACGCAGGGCACGGTGAATTGTATTCGGGGAAGCAGCCGCCGTCCCGTAACATTTCAAAGATTTAAAATAGATACGTGAATTTGCACTAACCTCTGTGTGATGATATCACTTGGGAAGAATGTCTGTAGTGTATTTTCCGTCGTCTCCAACTCAGTGTTGAATCTATTTGTATTCCACGGTGTTTTCTGCTTTTGTTCTATGTAACATATGCAATAAAGAGATTTATATAGCCAACATCTAAATGATTATAGTAACTATTGTAACAGTAAAATTAGTATGTGTAATAATGACAAGTTGAATAATGTACAGTTTGCATACAGTGCTTTAATTCCATAATCTCACATGCTTAAGCTTTCGGACGGACAAGGAGGCGGATTACTTATATTAACAGTCCTTACCCTTTTTTCATATGCCGCTCTTGTAAGTTTACCAGCAGAATAGTGAATTTAAAAGGCTTACTTCTCTTCCTTACCTCTCTTCGTCCTCTTAGCAGGAGACCGTGGACTTCCAGGCGTCTGTAGACTCCAGGTTGAAAACTATTAACTTACGTGCTTAAAATTAAGCAGCGTTTGGAGGTTTGTTGAATCAGCAAATACAGGCATACATTAGTTATTTGATGAAATTCATAATAATTTTTTTAATAACTTCTTTGATGAGTGTAAATTTATTACTTGGCTCTATTTCAGTTCAGTACTCTTTGCTTGGGTAATGTGTGCTTTGAGATTATTTTCATTTTACCACACTGGTAATGTGCACTAATCATGTTTTATCTTGTAAGTAAATAGCTAGGGTATTGCACAGAACTGTTTGATCAGTATAGCATGATTTAAGAGAATGGTTATGCCTTGATTTGTCTCATAATCCTTCTTAACATCTGTATGAATCATTATAGTAAGGTGCATGTTAATAATAGCTTCCACATATACATTTATATATGCGAAAGCTGAAATATTTGCTGTCTTTTATTTCAGTAGATTTAAAGTGACATTGTATTTTTCCATCAAAGCAAAACACTGAAAATATTTCACTTATTGTATGTGTTTTCTTCCTCTGTTTACTCGTATCTTGTTTCATGAGTGATATCAGCCCGTGTTGCATGAATTGAAAACCATGAGCCTTCTGATCTTTAAAGCCTCGTGTGATAGAAAGGCCACATTTTTAAGCTTTCTTCTGACATTTTCAGTAAGAAAAGCTCTTGAGTATAGGGAGACATCTCAAAAAGAGCTAATCACAAGGCCCATTACAAATCTCACGAGGCAACAGACCAAGCGGTCTCTTTGCACGCACAAAGTACGTGTGGACCGTCGACCAGCGGATTTCCTGCACCCTGGCTGTGTCCCCTTCGAAACTGGGGGGCACTGGGGAAGGGGAGGCCGTGTCTCAAGAGGACATTGCACCAATCGATCCACATGAGCCTCTGTAATCTTTTCTTTCCTTCTCCATTTCCCTATCTTTGCTCTTCCATAGATTCCCCAGAGAAAATCGCCCCCCATGTCAATATAACTGCTCCCTCTTAACGGCTTGGTGAAATGCGAACATTTGCTTTTGCAACAGGCCAGTCAGAATTTGGTTTGCCAGGGTTTGCATGGAAACAGGCACTAAGAAACCACGATTTCTTCCTTCCCCTCTTTATTGTGTTATGAGCTAAAAGCTATAAAGCTCTACCAAGGTGGTAATATTGTGTCTTCACCTGATGCCAGGATTTATGGCCCCTTTGCTGGATTTTCACCATAATGTTGCACAGATTGGTGCTTCTCAGCAGACATAGGAGTTACACCCTATTACACAACCCTGCTGCTCCGGATTGTAAACATCTCTCTTCATTTCAGTCACCGTTTCTTTTTATTTGGCTTGAATGTGCTCATCTTGAGTTTGAAAGCTTTCAAGAATTAGTTTGACGTTATTGCAGCCTTGAATATGAAGGTGCGAAAGGGAGAGGAGAGTCATGACTGTAAACGAGGAGGTGTATAATGTAAGCCTGTGCACCATGAACATGATGCGAAGACCCGTACCTTGTATTTGAACCGCCTGCTACGCTTGCCTGCCGACAAAAATCTCACTTCAGCTCTACTGCACAGAGACTCGTAGACGTCCCACACAGTATTTCTAGACAAGAGTCTCGAGAGAGAGTAGCAGAAAAATGCAATTCTAAATCCAGGAGTGCCCTGTTCGGACAGAACGTGCCGTACACCACAGTGGTTGGGATCGCTCCTCTGGAAACCCAGCATTTCACTCCTGAAACTCAGTCAGGAACCTGTCCGCTGCCCCTCCCGCCTCGACTTTGACACAGACCTACTTAGAACAGAGGCCATGTTTTAGAAGGTCTCAGTCCTTAAAGGTGTGTTTCAGGCCAAAATCCTGACCATAGAAGTTAAAGGAATTTTATCTATTGAGTTATCTGGGATACGATTTTATCTTACATAATTTGGAGCAGAGAAACTCTTTAAAAACCCGGGGCATTTCACCTGCCACTGGCATTTACTTCGCGAATCTTGCTCACTACTGACAGCAGAGAGATTGAAATTTCTGCTAGTCACAGTAGAAACCACGTATTTCACACCAATAGTATCAGAACTTCTTGGTGAATAAATGATAGGAGCATTAGATAACTGACAGTAACAGCTGGTGCTTGCATTGTGCAAAGCTTTCCATCCACCCAAAGAGGCTTCAAGAAAGACATAGGCCATGACCAAGAACTTGGCCAGAGATCCACCTGAAGAAATATGTCTATCCAAACGGGTAAAAAACCATATATATACTCCCTTGTGAAAGCAATTCATTTTAATACCCACACCCACTTACCAAATCTGAAATATTTCATAACAGGTCAGGGAAAGTCATTAACAAATCCAACCTCTCCTGCACTCCCATTTCTGGGAAAAAAAAAAAAGAAAAAAGAAAATAGGTTTAAAAGAATATTAACCTTCCCATGAAACAGGATTTGGTTCCAATTTCAACATGTAAGTTCAGACTTTCAGTAATTACTCCTTGTGTATATAATGTGCTTACAAGATATAATTTTAAGCTGAAGTTCACTGCTGTGCAGTGAGCACATATAATAAGGATGTGCATTGGGATAAACCTGAATCTAAATCATCGAGTGGTCGGTAGTACTGTTGATGGTCTTTACGATTAAAGATTCACAGCGTAGTTTACCGTGGAAATACCCCAGTCTTGTCAGCCTAAACCGGATCTCAGCTGTATGAATCTCACTCCCTTTAATGGGAGAAAAATCAAAAAAATTTCTACTTTAATGAGTTGTAAAAAGCCAGCCCCTCCTAATTTCCAGACATTTGAAAAAAAGATATCAAGCCATGCATCAGATAACAAAGAGTTTCTCTTTCACAGCAGAAGGCCAAAAGTTTCAAGCTCTTGAAAACATCGTAGACTAATAGATCTAGCCCCAGGCGATGTACAAGCTACTTGTTCACCACAAATATTACTGTAAAAATTGCATCAGAAAGGAAAGTTAGTTTGATTACAGATTGGAATTTACCTACATGAAGCCACCTAAAAAGGTCAATTTATATCCATGAAAGCAGGTGATATCTACACCCTGTAATGCACTGAGGTCATTCCTGAACGGCATTCCTTCTCTGCTTTTCCAGAAAAACTTCCAAGATACTGGTCAGATATTTCACATTTTAAAGCACACCTTCCTCAGTTCCATTATTATTTACAATTCAGCTCAAATGAACGTAACTGTTTTTCTCCTATTTGATGACACACTAAGTAGAGAGCAACGTACACCATACTTCTCAACCACATCAGGAATATCAATACTTTCTGAGTTTTATTACTTTTAATAGAACCTTTTATTAATTTTAATAGAACCTTTAGAATAATTTTAGTTTAATTTTTTTTTCTGTTCAATCAAGGCAATATTTACAGTGAAGTGAACCAAATAAAAACCAAATTATTTTCTCAGGTGCGTGTACGGTACCACAGTGATATCAAATAATCTGTGAAAAACTTCCACTAGCTCTATCCAGATGTTCAGCATCCATACATTAGATGATTTTGTGGGAGTTGGTGACTGAAATCCTGACTCTATTGACCTCAACAGCAAAGGATTTTATTCAATACTACTGAACGAGTAGGACGAATATTAAAAGCTGATTTACTGATAAGTATTTAAAACTTTCAAAATAAACGGATAAACGGCATGTCTTCTCTATTTAAATGAGCCAGTCAATGTTGACTGCACCCATTAAATAAGAAGTATCACATGTTGAGGGATATTATTAAAGCCATGTCTGACTGCAACGACACTGAATCGTTCGCATACCCCAGCCAAATTAGTTTGTCTCAACACCACTTCTTAAACATTTTTTAATATTTATTTTAATATCTTGAAACAGACGTTCAAAAAAGCAGAAACGAAATGTAGAGCTTTTCTATCTCATTGATAACTAGGTGATAGTTTACCGGTACGTCCTATTTCTCCCAGAGTCTGTGCCAATTCAGAATTTTTAGCTGCGTTATTTCTTTATATGCAGATGATGCTGTTTTTCAACAAACAAAATGAAAACTCCTTTATCTGCATGGACATAGCAAGCAATTGCTAAGAGAATGGCTTTCTTGTTTTGCCTCATACTGCCCCGGGACTGGGGAGATGACGCTTGTGATCTTTCTCACTTACAGATTATAAAGCCTGATAAGAAAAGAAAAAAACCTTTTAATGAGGTGAAACCACAATCCCTTCTTGAGCTACTGGGTAATTTAACTCACATTGCTAACGCAGATAGATATATATGCTTTTTGTTTCCTCTAGGATGGGAATTCAACATAAACACCAACTAGACTAAATAGAGAGAATTACAAGGTGATTACGTGATTTGAAGAGTTTCTAAGCAGTATTTACAGGGTATCCTTGCTGTGTAACAAACATTTATTCAGAAGAAAAAGTGGCGTAGGGAATAGACAGACATGCAGATTAGAGACAATCATTAAGTTAGTAAAAGATATCACTTAGGAAAAGGCTATCAAATGAAGAGATCGGTACGAACAACAATGGTAAAAACCAACCAAACAAGAAAAGACTCAAGATACAAGAGACGGAGTTTTGTCCAGGCAGATGTTTTTTGATAATGAGGTAGATCAGCAGAGGAGTGAACAAAGGGGATCCAAGACAACACTAGAAGAGAGGAACTCTGCTAATGACGGCAGAGGACACGGTCAAGGACTGTGAAGGGAAGAAAGAGAGGTTGCAGGGCTGGAGATAGGTAAAACTAAGGGACAGCTGAGACCAAAAATGTCTGCATTTTTAGGAGCAGGAGCCAGAAAAGAAGGCTAATTAAAATGGTGGTAAGATGAGAACAGAGGCAAGAAAATAGAGACATGAAAGAAGAGTAAATACTTCAAGTACATCTGCGTTAGCTGCCAAATGAAAGAAGTCAAGAAGCCACAACGGTGGTCAAAAAGAAGGAATGGTATCAAGAGGGAATCAGAAAAGATGGACATCAGCGGATATTGTTTTCTTTGAAAAGGGTGGCGAAATCCTTCTCAGAGATCAAAGAAAATACAAAGGAAGTGAAAAGATTTATTGACTGAGTGTCATCCTGCCTCACACACACGCTTGTCTGACTAGAAAATAAGTGAGATTCTGGGGCTTACATAATATCCCCGCTACGTACAGGCAGAATGTCAGCTCAGAGAAGAGCTTGTGGACAGCAAGAACATCTAACATATCTAATATTTCTTAAAACTCCTATAAAACAAGAAAGCAACTTTCTTAGGATGCCAAAGAATGTCATTTGTGCGTACTTTGGGAAATAATTACCTGAAGCGTTATTTGAGAAGAACTTTTACATTGGAGCAAAGTTGAAAAGGAAAAAGATTAACTGTTAATGTGGGTAAGTTTGAGCCCGTCTGTATTAACTTGACAGATATTTGAGATCAAATAATGGGTTTAACTTTCGTAACAGCTTTGTCTGGAATTTCAGTGAAGCCACAATCTTGCTGCTAATTCATTTTCACAAAATTTATCACAACATCTTAAATGTATGACTTCAACAAAGAGACAGTCTATATCTGAAAAAACCTCTTTACGTTTCAAAGGTCTCTAGTAGATTTAGATAATTCCTTAACTGAAATGAATATTTTGATAACCTCTATTGCAACAACAACATCAATGTGCTTTCTCCATGAAAACTTTTCTGCATGGAAATACAACCTAAAGATCAGAGGGAAGGTGTTGCTCTACCAGATCGGTGTACAAGTGTGCTTTCTGCAAGGATTCTGTCTGTAACAGTGTTTTCTGTGCTGCAGGTAACCCCGTCACACATACAGCTGAGAAGTGTGCTACCCTTACACCCGCCCCCAGTAAGACCGAGGATTTATTATGCTGAGTGTCATGTACATGAAATGCGAAGGTAGAACTTCTGCCCCAGAGGGCTCGGTCACTCTGGGTAACACGACAAAGAAGAGGTACAGAAAATAGAGATGAAATGACATTTTCAAGGTCCTGCAGTGAATGATGGGTCTGCAGGAAGACAGTGGGGACGTGGCAACTTTGGTGCATTTCCCAATACGGTGCCAGCATCTAGGCCGATGGAATTAAGGAAGGAGGATCCCCCGGTGTTTGACACACCAGAATTCTTTCCTGACAGTGCTTTCCTTTCGCAAAATCTCTCATCTCTTTCCCTCTTTCTCTTGCTGAGGTCTCTCCTTTCTCCTTCCTTCTCTCTTCCTCACCATTGCTTTTCTTCCTCTCTTGTGCCCTGCACCACTCGCTCCTGGGGCCGGGAGCAGGAGAAAGAGAGATACTCTGGGTTTGGTAAAAGCTTATCCCTAGGGAGACAACACCAAGGGCAAAGAAAAGTACCAAACTCCCCTTCACAAAAACGTGTAACTGTATAGGCAAACGGGGGCAATTACACATGTAATTTGCCGTTTGCACAGCCAGTCTGTTCCCTGATAACCAGAGCGGTTATTCATATGAAGTAGGTGCTCTATTATGGGAATGTAATTTAGGAAATCAGAACTGCAGTGATTTGTTTATTTAGTCTCCTTAAAAAAAATTGTGCCAGCTTTCATATACATCCATGACACTTCTCTTACATTGCCAACCATCAGTAAAGTTAGTGATTGTCATTAGCAAAAGAATCAAACACTGACTGACAGTAAAAGCCCATAAAATATTCACTTGTCAGTAAAAATGGCAAGATAATTTAGAACTTTTTCATTGCTTTGGCATAAGTTCCTGGACTATTTGAGTACTTTTAATATCAAAGGGCTTTATTTATCATAGTTGAAATGATGGGTTCTATAAAAAATTGACACATATGACCATAAACAGAAGCAGAAAGAATCCCAAATTGCCTTGAAAAATGTACTCCAAATTGCACAAGTTAAGTCGAAATTAAAAATCTGTGAATGTGCAGCAAGACAAAATGCAATTGGATGGTGTGGTAGCATAAGTTGTTTGAAAAATGTCATTGTTCAAATTGAGTCAATATTTTGAGGAGTGTCTTTCTCCCCTCCCCACTGAGTTTCATTTTCAAAATAAAATCATTTTGGAACCTCTGTACCGAAGCCTTTGAGAACGTACTCTCTAACATTAAAGCATGGGTTGCCCAGGCTTAAACACAGTGATGATTGCTTCTAGGCGTCAGTTCCTGTATTCCCCATGACCACCACACCAATTAACAAGGCCAAGTTCATTTCCAGCCCCGCTGCTCGACTCATCACCGCAGCCCTCCCAGGAGGTGAGGTGCTTCGCAGGGGACCTGTAAAACAGCTGCCCTCTGGGTGGCTTGTTTTGGCGGCCTTTCCCATCTGTTTTACCTGTCTCCTCTTCTGAATAATTTATTTCACCATCTCCCTAAGTAGAGCACCTGGCCTAGGGCTAACTCTTTCACCTAAATTATTCAGAGCTGAAAACTCTTTGGTTTATACTCAGATAATGTAATGACTCAAAAGGACAAAACCCTCAACTTTGGAACAACTGCGCGCATTTTGAGGCTCTCTACTCTCTTAGTCTAAAGGGTTGGTTGTGTAAACTATGTACAAAAGCACCACAGAAATCCTTCATCCTCAAACATCCCCCAAAGCCTCTTTCAGTGGGTAAAACTTTCCGAAGCAGGGCTGGCTTACCTTGCTGCCGCTGACACATCTCGGGGGAAGCCACAGGGTGCCTTCCTGTGCGCTGCAGCTGGCTTCTCCCCGCTCTTCATGTGAGAAAACCTCCTGCTAAAGCCACTGCAAACTGGCTGCAGGGCTGGACTTCATGCACACCTGTTCTCTTCACGAGTAGGTTTTTGTTCAGAAACACCGAAAGCCACCCCAGGGCAGAACTCCCAGCCAGGCTCCGTCCTCCAAAAGCCACCCCAGGGCAGAACTCCCAGCCAGGCTCCGTCCTCCAAAAGCCACCCCAGGGCAGAACTCCCAGCCAGGCTCCGTCCTCCAAAAGCCACCCCAGGACAGAACTCCCAGCCAGGCTCCGTCCTCCAAAAGCCACCCCAGGACAGAACTCCCAGCCAGGCTCCGTCCTCCAAAAGCCACCCCAGGGCAGAACTCCCAGCCAGGCTCCGTCCTCCACTACCTTTATCTCACGAACTCGGCAGTTAAAATGATTCCTCCCTGCCCTGCGGATAACGGTGCGGAGAGCTGCCGTGTCCAGCAGGACGGGGCTGTGCCAGGTCTCTGCTTTGGACGCCCCAAAGTCAGCAACCTGCTCTCAGACTGAAAACCCAGTGGTAATTTTGGGTGCAACGTCGACCACCCCCGGCCTGCATTGACTGTGACCAAGACAAAGCTTCAACTTTTAAGTACTTTTTCCATTTGTTTTCCCACAATGCTTTTACCCTTTTAATTAAGCTCAAAAACTTATGACCAGTGGTTTTCTCATTTCTTTTAAAAATTTTCTGAAGCTGTTTAGAAGACAGTCGATACAAAGAGACGATCTGTCTTACAAGGTATTGGCTTGAGCAAGTGTCTTCATCGCTGAAAGAAGTACTACTGTAAAAAGTCATGGTATCAAGGGCATAACGTGAGATTCCAGACCAAGGGATATCTTGAGACCTTCTCCACTTCAGGTCCTTTGAATGAGAATGATAAATTGTCCTTGGTGAGAAAAAGAAAGAACAGAATCTTCATAAATGAAGGAACAGTTTTTAAGGAGGCTATTTCCAAATGGCCTTACAGTAAAAAATGAAAAAGTTAATCAGGGCAATCTCTATCTGGGTCACTCTGGATGTACCTCCATGTCACAAAGACAGGCACGGGAAAAAAGAAAGAATTATTGAAGTGAAATCAGCTTTGAAAAATCAGTGTCATGTCACTATTTTGCACATTTACTTACATCAACTAGCGTAAATGCTGGTGATAGAATAAAAAGAAAATACAATAATCTTTATCAGATCACACCCAGACAAAGCTACAATTAATTTCAGTTGGATTTTTGTCTGCATAAGTACCAAAGAATTTGGCCCATTTTGCAGTAAGTAGCATGGTGTGTTTACTGTAGGGATATCCGTACTGCCCATCACTGCAGCCCTCGTAGGGACCATACGAACTGCTTCAGTTTCCTCTGTGAAGTTTATCAAGTATCAGGTATTTGCTTTTTGCTCCAGCTTCGGGAAATCAGGGTCATGGATTTCAAATGAAGTGCTTTGTGCTCTCCAAGGGCGGTGAGAAAACACAATAGCACAGACAAAATCTAATCAAAGTATTTTTGGCTTTCTGCCTCCTTTTTATTTTACAGTGGGAAAAAAAAATTCAAGGTGCGACTTGAATCCCTTCAGGAGTTCCCTTCCTGCGGACGCCGTCTCTCGCCAGAAACGCGAGACCGACAGAATGATAAAACGCGATGCCAGGTCCTCCTGCCCGTTCAAAGACCCTCCCTCAGGTATCAGGTGCCTTGCCTGGGCTTTGAGGTCAACCAGACACCTCCCCTGAGGCTCACCTGGGCTGGAGGATACATCTACCCGAAAATCCGCTCAGGTAGAGCAGCTGTTATCTGAGCTAGGATCAAAGTGCCCCTCTGCGCTCCAGAAAAACATCTTCCGAGCTGGTCTTCTTTCTCCATGATTCAAATGAATGTTGAATGAGTCTCTGGGGACAACAGTTGTTGTGCTGAGGAGCAAGCTGTCAGAAATACTTTATCATGAAAGTTCAGTCCCTTTCAAGGCCTTTTATTATTAATAGTCATCGCTGCAGGGGAGCATTAAACACAGACCCTATTTACTGTACAAATTGACATATTATAAACCACAAAAGCCATCCTGGTGCTTTGCTACTTTACCTCGCTTTTCAGCATGCGCGCTCCAGGGAACCCTTTAACCTCTGCACTGCTAGAATACAGAAAGGGAATTTTGGTTTGTCCTGGCCAGGCCGGGCTGTTCAGAGCAGCTAATTTCTTGAAGGTCATCGTCTTGGGGAGTGGGTGGAGACATAATGCTCCGGAGCGACAATGGGTTCATCTCTACAGAACCCCAAAGGCATGGATCCCCCTGTGAACAGGCCACAGGACGTGTCCTACAGCAGCTCAATGTTTTTGCACCAGATTTCCAGTAGCTCCCGCAGCTTTCTGCTGCCTGCTGAGGGTATTGCGTCTCACGCAAAAGATGGGCATGTTTTCTGAAGGTGGGTAAGAGCCTGGTTTCTTCAGCAATAGCATCTGAGAGAGACGAGGAAGTAGCTGCTACGTGGCATAAGAAAACACAGCAGGATGAGTCCCAGCTGCGGGTGGAACCCAGCCCTGCTCCAGCCCACCACAGCCGTGGTACCGTGGGCAGATGAGAGTTTACAAGGCCAGTTTTCAGTGCAATATTGGATTTGGATTTTGGCAGCCTGGCAGAAAACTCTCAGGAACAAAATATACAAGGAGCACTAGAAACAAAACTCAGCCCCGAGGCAGGGCGAGTGATGAGGAATACCAGGTTAAAGACCCACGGTCTCTGGCACTTGGTAGCAGACAGGGCCTTGGCTTTGTACTTTCTGCCCTCTGTACTTTGGCATCAACCTGAAAATACTTCCCAGGCTCCTTGACAAAGTCCTAAAGTGGTGCTGAGGGCAGACAGTGCTCTCCCACCGCCCAGCGCGGCGTCCACTGCGAGCAGCCGGACGTGGTGGAGGTGGCACAAAGTCACATCTCGGCAAGCGGCAAAGTCACGACTCTGAAAGTGGCGCCTGAGGAAGCTGCGACTGAGCGAGTCACGAGGGATGGAGTCGGTGAGTCACGGTGTCACCACACAGCACGGGGTGACACAGCAGGTCCGGGTGGGGTGAGTCAGCAAGTCACAAAGCAGCTCCTCAGCACGGCACGCAGTCAGCAAGTCACAAGTCTAAAGCAGCTAAAAGCAGTCCTAGGCACGCGTTCGGACGCCATGCGACCCTGTCAAAGAGGCAGCACCACGTGGCAGACAGTGAGTGACCCTGTGATGGGCATCGCAGGGTTCGCAGGCCAGTTCCCAACAGGGAGAGCCTATCTCTAACGTCACCCTGGCAGTTGTCACAAACTGATAGTGTCAGAAGGGACACGGGGAACGGGAGGGAGGTGACGGCCCCGTGGCTCCCGCGCTCCCCACCGCCGTGTCCTCAGAGCAGGTTTGAGGCACAGTCCCGGGGAGGGCGAAGCACCGACAGCTGCTGGGTGCAGGGTCCCCTTCCTCGCGGCTGTCGACGTGTCTCTCATGAATATTGTATTGCGTGTGCAGAGCCAGACAGCCAGGGGGTGGAATCGGCTGCTTTTTAAAGTACAGAACGTGTACCCAGAAAGAGCATTCAGAAGGGGTTCTTCCAACCCGCAGTATGCTGCAGAATGGGGCTTGGTGCATTTAAAGGACAAGAAAAAAATCACACCACTCAAGTACAGAACATCACCGCGACTTTTTTCAGTCGAAGAGTTTCTGACATCCAAAAACGTTAAGTGCTCTTCTGAATAAAGTCCTTAACAGCAACTGAACCTGTTGCAAACTTGAGCCCTTTCTTAGATAGAGAGCATACCTGGTCTCTTTGTAACCAGACTTGGACAAGCTTCTGAGAAGGACCACACACCAGATTAGATTATGCGGATTTAGTGTGAGAATAGTCGACATGTGTTCCTTTCCCATTCTCTGTCCGGTCTTTGTTGTAAAAACGGACTCATGTTGTGCCAGTTCAGATTAACGTTATAACATGAAAGGGCGACGTATGTATCATTTTCCATGCTCGTTACATTCACTGATGTGGGAATAGCGTTATATTCTACCTGAGCCACTGTTTGTTTTACGGCCAGGATTAATAGCACACAAATACTTCACAGTCTTTGGTGGATTCAGCACCTGCCCCTTGGCATCAAATTGCGGGAGGGACAAAGTCTCCGAAACTTTCTTTCGGGATGTGAAACCTTCAGGTTTCTCTAGAAGACCTCGGCATGTTCTTCACACAGACACCTCTTTTGCTCTTTCCTTAACAGGACACGGCCCACCAGCTCTTGCTCTGCCGAAAATCCCCCCAAGAATGGGTTAAGTGTCTTCCCTCCAAGCCTATATACGACCCAATATATGTCGGTGGCCATCATCGCCATTGGGTACAGATTTTCTTATCAAGTTTCGCTAAACTTTTCATGAACCTACATAGTATTTCCTTCTACTTACAGCTGCTCATTGAGCACACCACCTTATTAACATGAAATAACGCTCCATCCCACTGCCATATTTCCCAGTATTCCCATCGTTTTCAGGTAGGTGACACTATTTGTAAAATCAACTGTTACAGAATTTCATTATGTCCACATGCTACTTTTTAGATGTAATCCCTTGCAAATGCTAATACAGCACAGTTTGTTCATTAAAATCAAGGCTATTGTTTTATGTATTTTAGGTGTAACTCGAACGCAGAAAACACCTAACTATTTACATTTATACAAGCCCTTGGATTTCAAAATAATATAACAGGAAAGCAGTTGATACAATAGTTAGATAACATCAAAGAGTGGGCTGGGAACACAAACCGTGATCCTTGTGAAAACTGATTCCTGAAGAACTGGCCAAGAGAGTTCTAAATGCATTTCTTCCTTTTTGCTGAAACATAATGTTTGTTCTCATTCTTCAGGTAGAACCTGCGAGTCTGTATTTGCACTTGTTGATCTTTCCCAACATAAATCTCTCCATTGTAGTCATATCAACAATATGTTTTCTTTACTTCAGTAATAAAATTTCGTGTAATGTATGCTCTTTTAGACTTGCGTGCAGTAATTATCGAATTATTGAGGTTACAGTTAGAGAACATTTCGGTATAATATGGCAAAGGACAATGAAACCTTGCGCAGGTGTAAGATCTTTCTGATCTTCTTTTGCATCAATTAAAAATAGCCTACAGGTGTAAGATTTCTCTGATCTTCTTCTGCCATCTACTAAAAAGAACATCGAGATTATTGGAATATGTCCTAATAAACGTGATGATACACACCCTTAACCAGAAGATGTACACTGCTCTCATAACCTCTTTACACTGCTCTTGTAACCTCTTTGATGTAACCAACTAACAGATCTAATCTGCCATTTGGCTGGAATCGTGCCTGGATACGTAGACACTCCTACCCTGCGATGGATACTCTAATTTCTTTGACAAACCATCAGCAAAGCTTGGCACACTGATCTTCATACAAGTAACTTTTGATTTAATAATAGATTAGGCATGTTTCTGAGGGAAGGATTCAATAGGAGTTCCCCATTTTTAGGAAAAAAAAATAACTTGCTCCAGAGTTATACCTTGGTCTGTGTTTCACTTAACACTTTCACAGCACGATAATTACTTTGGAAAAGCGTATGTGGGGAGATCACCTCTTGCCTGGGCCCACTTAAGCCTGAACTTACGGTCAGGGGTTTGCCTTTGCAGGTGTTATTTTGGAGGATGGTGGAAAACCATCATTATCTTTCAGATACACCTTTTTTTCCCTAAATTCCATTGTAAAAGTATATAAGTACAGACATGATCTTAACCAGTAGATGAGAGTCTGCCTACGTATATGCATATATACAACAGAAATACGCAGTCCAAGAAACACTGAGGTGATCCTTACCAACACGCCATAAATCAAGACTGTGTCTAACCCACATAGCCCCAGCTAAAACTCAAGAGTTTGCTATTCCCGTCACCATTTGGGATGACATCAGCTGGGGTGCATTTGAACAACGCAGCTTTATGGAGGATCTCACAGATTTAGCCTGACACCATCAGGTATGACAAGCTGATTGGGGTTTTCTTCATAACCAGAGAGGAGAGGAAATCAGAAACTTCGATAATTCCTATTCGAGCTACATACGGAAGAATTCACCTCCAGACACGAGAAGGAAGTGCTTCTGGCCAGTCTGTATTGAGGATTTAGAATGTCCCACACAAATAATGAAAATTCTTCCGGTTGGGTGGAGAGGTACCTTTCCAAGTCAAAATACGAAAGTACCGCAACAAGGTAACTGCTCCTATTTTGACAGTTCCAACAATGAGGTTGGCATTACAAAACAAGACAGAGGTCCTACATGAAGATTTTGCCATCTAAGAAGATAACTGAATTGTGAAGGAGATGAATGCACTACGCACTGCTTCCGAAGCAACCAATAAATACCAAACATACCACACTGAAAAGCTGGCTGTGTAGCCAGTAACACAGTAGTAGGTATTTATCTCAAATGATTCACTTAATTAGTTGCTCTTTTTCATCCTGCCAGAAAGTGTATGTCCACGCACATTTCACAAAACATACAGAATGCACCAATGGTCTTATAAACGCTTTAAAAATAATCATCCACTTCTGCTTTTGGAAAATTAAATATGAAACTTGGAATGCGAAATAAACAAATAAGACAATTTAGAAAAGATTAAAAGCAATTGTTCCGTTACCTTGACGACACAATCTAGGTGCAGCCAATCAGCAAGGTTGAAGTATTGTTTTGACACACATGCACATATTTCTAACATAAATAGCAACAGAGACTTAATAACAATAGGTTTTAAAACTAGGAACTGATGTCATTTTAAATGTGTCAATCAAAGAGAACCTATGAAAGTGTTTCTTCTGTCAAACTGACATTAAGTATATGCTGGAATGGCTTCATGAGAGATAGCAGACTTCTGACAGGTCATACAGGAGATGCGAAGTCTGTAATTACGTTCCAGCTTCTTCGATTGTGTCCTTTCGTACGTCTAAAAAACTTTGAGAAGAAAATAAAACTTGAAGGCTATGATATATCATTCATTTCCATAAACAGGCACAAGAATTATGCAGCATATCTGAGAATGGAGATGAAATATCAGACTGAAAGAGTCTGCCTGGCCTTCAAAATAGAGGCACTTAAACTTCTTATGTCTTATTTTATGATCGACTGGTGCTAGTGAAGTTCTGCAGCGTGAGTTTTCAAGGATACTAAAAATTAACAATAGAAGAAACGTACAGAGGGAGATTGCTAATGGGATACAGAGCCTTCCACCTCTTGGTCCTTGGTTTGGGTCTGGCCTGTGTCGGCAGTAACAGAAAACCATTCCTTTTTGACAGGTGTCAGAAGCCGGTATGGAAGGAGAGCACCAGCCATCCTACTCCAGACCCTGACGGATGGTTGCCCAAAAGCAACTCTCAAAACCAGGATTCTTCTTGAGCCTCGAAAGAAAACTGTCACCTCCTCCCTCTCCCAGAGAGCCCTGCCCCAGCCAGCTCTTAAAAGTGTTCAGCCGGTCAGTCTAACACCGTACGACCACAGACGGCCCTTTCAATCAACATCGTGGTTAAAGAACTTCAGTTCTAATTAGGCAACATTTTCAAATGCCGTTAACAACTAAAATCCATTTGAACACATTTGTACATTTCTTCATGGGATCAATGTTTTTTAGGAAAGCTGGGGTTGCACCAGCCTTAGATCTACTGCTTGCAAAATCCCCACTTTAGCAAAAAAAGGCAAAAAAAATTATGTCAGACCTGACAAATGTTCTACACATCCATAAAACTCACAGACACAGAGAGAAGCACCTTATTTTGTCATTGGGTGGGATTAAGTTACCCATTCTGGCACATCATCTTTTTTTCTTTTGCCGGATTTATATGACTCTCATCACAGCAAATGCTCAGAGTGAGGAATTTCCAACTGGAACACATTGAAAATAAAAAGGAAATAACCCACTATAAACAGCACTGAGGAGGAACAAGTGAACATGCAGGGTACAGTATGCTGCTTTTGCAGAATGCGAGTGGCGTGCTTTTGTCTAGCAGCTACTACCTTTCCTTAAGGAATACTGACTTTTACTTGGAATTTTGATCGACACTTTGATTGATTTCTTTTTCAGGATGTAAGAGTAGTGATGGAAAGGACTGGAGATAAAAGTTTAGCTTAGAACAAGCTAAAAAGTTTCCAGCCATGCTATCAGGTTGGGTGAAAACATCCTGAAGATTAACTGTCGCAGCGCTGTGGAACCTGCTTGTTATTGGAGGCAAAAGGGACTGAAAGTTTCTTTGCGCATCAAACTCACAGGTTTTAGGCTGCCAGCCTGCTGTCGGAATCTGCCTACCCAAAGCCCTGCTGAAGTGGGGCCCCTGACAGCCACAGCCAAGGCTTGACAGCAAACAAACACTACACAAATGTAGTCCTTAAAACAAGCGTTTATCCATAAATTACCACTTCGCATTGGTGTTCCTTGACTCTCTGCAACACATTTCACGGAGCAACGGGTAAGGCAATGCCAACCTATGACACAAAGTTAGCGTATTGCATCAAAGGCTCTTTTTCCAAGGGTTTACTCGTTAGAATTCGGTTGGCAGGTCAGCTCGGACCCGAGCTGTATCCGCTGTGCGATATGTGTTTCTCCACAGCCAACGTGCTCCCTGTGCAGCTAGGTTCATTATCTAGAGAAGTCCAGTCTCTCGTGACCAGGATTTGATTCCTCTCCCTGATCTTACTGCTTGAAAATCATCAGATCGCAACACTCCTCTCCTTCCTTCTGATTCAATATTTTTATAGCCCCTTTGCACACTGTTCCCGTCCCATATTTGTTCTAAATATGGATCAGAGCATGCGGAGTCAGAGGTTTCCCCAGAGAACTGAGCCCTGGGACTGATGGAGGCAAACTTTATCACTTCATAACTGGAAACAAAAAAGTAAATTCTCGTAGCTAGAAGTAGGGCAGAGCACTGTCCCCGACAGACTGATCACCTTTATCTTAGAAGCCAATAATCTCACATCGGAACTTCTGTCTTCCGTGCTATAACATTCAAAAAAGATACCGAGACTTGATTTAAGAAGCTGCCATGGCAGAGAATCCACCGCGTCTCCAGGTATCACAGGTTAATTGTCCTTCTTAAAATATACAACTTGTTCCTATTCTGTATTTCTTTGGTTTCCATTTTCAAGACACATATCTTTATATCTTTTTTCTGTTAACTAGTTTTAAGAAAAAAAAGAAGTCTCTTCACTGTGTAGATGCCTGCAGTCGCCGCTGAAGTCAGGCAGAGGGTGATGGACAGCAGGCCCTGGGAGCAGGAGGTGAAGCACTTATCTCAGCGTATGTTGGGGAGCAGGAATTCAGTAATTGGACCAGAACATTAACATTTTTCATAAGCTATAAAAAGGTGGATTTTTGTACGGAACTCTGGTACATGTATTTTCTTGTTTTATCAAACATTTCAAAAATCTCAATGAGTTCTGACCTGTATTTCTGTAAACCTAACCAGAATTTACATCTTCTACATTCTCCTCCCCTACATTTAAAACTCTTTCCCACACTAACATTTTCTGTTTCCTGCTTTTTCCCTTTTACCCATTATTTTCATATTAAGTAGCAAAACCCGATCTAACTGAGCTCTCTGTGACCCGACCGATGAGTCTTTTTCCTCTAGAAAACAGCTCTTGCAATTGCTCTAAAGGCCAAGCCTCCAGAAGCCATGACTCGGTGCGGGCGGTGAGACCAAACGGCCCCGCGGAGCAGCCCCTGGAAGAGATGGATCCAGGGGTCCAACAACAACCCCGAGGGCCAGCAGGGTCAAATCGGCCGATGAACCGCGTACACGAGTTACAATAAGCACAGGGGCGCCGAGTCCGGCCTCACCGTCTCTGTCCCTAACCTCATCTGCAGCAAAGTATGCTGAACTGCTGAGCCGAATATTCTGCAGGTATTACTTCATGCTACCGAGCAAAAAATCCCTTCCCTTAAGCTCTTCCATTCCCCAGTTATCAACAGCTTAAGCTTCGCTAGCCCGTGCACGTGAGTTCATGGGAATCCACTGCTGCGCTGCTTACTAGTTATTTCCATTACAAAATCCCTCAAGAGGTTCCAGCGAGGAAAGAAGGCTCCTTGGGCTGATTAAACTACCTGGAAACTCCCAAAGATGAAAGAGGTAGCTCTAGTCCTATTAGGTTCAAGGCAAATTTTGAACTTGAACATCAAGGAGGTCAGGCCTTTGTTGCTATTTAAATATAACTGTACAGAGAATGAAATCTTACTGAAAAAGTGACTGTAAAGGTGCCCAGAAAGGAGAGAAAGCTTTAATACAGTACTTAAAAAGGGATTTAGTGCACACTGGCTGCTATTCTGTTAGTAATTTTTTTTGTAATCAAATCAGAGCCAGAACAAAATGACACATCTTCTCTTATGAAGTGGCGGTTAAAGCAAACAGAATAAAGAAATCTGAAGAAAAAATAACCTGGACAACAATGAACTAAAGTCCTTCAACAACATAAATGCCTACGAAATTTGCACAGGGTTGTATTTTGTACATATTGCTAAGCCAAACACAAAGAAAAGGAATAAGGACGTACGTATGCCGCCATGCTGGGGCTCTCCCCTGTCCTTTGCAAGCTAAAAAAACCCCACAACCACAAACTTCAACTTCTGGATCTTTCACTGAATTAGTCCAGTAGCACAAAGACAACTCAATGCCTCAGTCGTTTGTCAGTAGCAATGTTGCTCAGTGTTGAGAAACTGCATTTTATTTCTATCTGAGACTCTTAAATACTTTTAAACACTGACTAAGCCTTGCAACCCCGGTACGACGAGCACCACCAGGCCCGTCATCAGCAGCCTGGGACAGGCAGACAACACACATCCAACGGGACAAGTGAGGAAACCAAGATTTGGGAGATCTGCTACAGATTTCCACTTTCACCTCACGCAGATCAGTGAACCTCTTTGGCCCAAAAAGTCAGAGATGTCACTTCATTAATTACACTAAGAGGAAACTAGATAAATATGAAGATATACGCCTGAGTTCCAACCGTTAATGGGAAGAACAAGTGAGCACGCTGAGAATATACTGCCAAGAAACAGCAGTGACTGTAGACCTGGAAATACCCAGAGTCATTATCAACACTAAGATTCCCGGTAGTTAGACCCACTCTTTAAACCATCAAATCTTATAATTTATGATATTACTGTAAAAGAGTTAATTTCCTAAGCAGAAACATATCTTAATATTATGAACATAAGGTTCTTACTGATGTAATTTATTTGTCTTTTCTATGAATCAAAATGTAACAGTGTATAATAGTTGTAATTATCTCGTAAAAAAAGAAAAAAACCAAAAGAACAATAGATCTCTTAAAGTGTTATCTAGCCCTAGTTGTAATCTCCCCTAAGCTAAGGAACAAGACATTTTACATTCCGTGGTGAGCAAGTGCCTGTTATATTTTTGACTGCATATTCCTTACACTTCTCCTTCTCAAACCAATTTGCAACATCCTGCAAAGCCCTATCATTCCGTAAAGTTGAGCACCGTGTAACATGAGACGGAGCCCAACAGAAATGTAGGTCAATTTTTAACTGTATTTCCTTGAAATGGAATGGACTTGGATTTTACATGCAAAGGGCCACAGAGAAAAAAATAATTTGTGTCTAACAGTCTTTGCGAGTCTGCTAGGCCTGTTAGCTTAAAAAGCTTCCAATATGGAAATAATGGGACATACTAAAACATGTAAAACAGAACGGAAAGTATGAGATAAAATGAATCTGAGAAGCCTGACAGGTCATGGAGCCGATGAAGGGTGCTGGAAAAAGCCCTGTCAGACTGGGGGGAGGCAGGGAAGGAAGGAGGGGAAGACGGTACTGCGGAAAATTAAAAAGATTTTCCTTAACTGGCCTAAAAAGGGAATTACATAAATAAATACGCTCCTTGTGGTAAGCAGTTCCCTTGGCCCAGGGAACCATTTGGTCTCTCCTTCCTTTCACAGACCCTCCCGATGGAGTAATTCACTCCAGCTGAGTCCCACCATACCTGGGCTCTCCTGGAATCCCCCAGTGAGGGCAAACACCCGCGGTAGCTCCGGGACAAAATATTCACCTCTTCCTTCCCAGAGTCCGGGGGAACTGTACTTCAAAAGGGGCAAGAAGGCTCAGTCGTATTCTTGTTTTTAACAGTAGAAGTCTAAAAGCTGGAGGAGAGGAATTAGCTTTTGTTCTACTGCGCCAAGTCTGGCCCATGGAAAAAAAAACGTAGCACAGATATAACTGCACAGTCGGTATTTTGGCTACCAAAGAATTTTGGCTACTAAAGAATTATTAACTTGAAGTTACCTACCAAGACTGAAAAACTTCCAGCACAAAGCAAAAGCAAGATCTTCACCGAATGAACAAACTCAATTATTCAAACAAGTTTTTTGGGGAATACTGGATCCAATCGACACAGACCCCAAAGGCAATTAGAGACACCACAGAGGTTAATAAAATCCTCTCGTTTCCAGGACTGTAGCAAGGAAGGGAACATTTCTTTTGTTGTGAATTGCCAACATTGACGACGTATGGTACAGAATTGGCCCTTAATTCTTTCTAGATGGTCAAAATCCCTCCATGGCGCACAACCCTCCCCCCCAGTTTCTTATCTTACACCTATTTAATTTAACCAAAATAAAATACAAGGCAAAACAACTGCCAGGAAGTGCTGTCTCTGCCTGAGAGGGGGAGGTACTGCATTCACGAGCTGCCAGAGGCAGCAATGAGCTGAGTCCAGCCTCTGCGGGCCCGAAAGCCTGAAGCGTGTCAGGTACCCGGGGGATTCTCCAACAAAGGCGAGAGGGGGCAAAAGGGGCTGTTTGGGAGTTGTAGAGCTGGGTGGGGAGCTCCCTGCCCTTAAATACGATGCTGTGAGAACTCAAACTTGGCTACAGCACCAGATCAGGCTTCCCGAATTAGCTGTGACAGCAGAAGCACCGCCCTGTCCCCTTCAGCGAGGCGCCTGCCCCGGCCGGGAAATTGGACCAGTGCGTTTGGGGAGAGCTGAAACGTGCAGCCATCCGTATGCAGGGACTCCTTCAGAAGCTGAAGGGGCTTAGGAGAACAAGAAGAGTTTCTTGAGGGAAGTGACCATCGGCTGTGTGTCAGTGTGGCTGAGAAGGGTTTGGCCATAGCGCTCAGCCCGTGGGCCTCCCTGCCAGGGACAGTGTCCTCGCAGCAGTGGGTTAGGGATCTCTGGTGACCAGCCTAAGACCCCTTCACGGGATCCGACTTTCAAAAAGTGCAGAGGATCCAATGCTCCGAAAATCAGGTCATTTAAAGATATCTCAGAATCGGATCTCCCAAATCACCATCTCTTCCTGAAAGCCGCAATCCCAGTCCTGTAGTAACACTTTCTGTCTCGTTGTTCCTGCAGCGCCTTTCAACACCTTCACCTGAAACAAAGCCCTGGCTCTAAAAACCACCCAGACTCCGTGAGATAGGTGTATTCAACCTTTGGGGATGAATCAAATCAAAGAAAGAACAATTGTTTCTTCCAAGACTTCGGGGTGTTTGGAATCCGTGCCCCTCTGTATTCAGGGCATATTTATTCAGTCCTTTCAAGATGAAAAGTCATATTCTTTTGATTTGTGGGAGGGGTTGCTGCAGCCGGGAACTGAAGCCTCACTATTATTGTTGCGTTAAATCTAAAGAAATAATAACAATTAATAACACTAAAGGGCTGAAAGGAAACTGTTTCAGCGGAACCCATAGGTGAAGTTGGGTGGATGAGTCTCTTTAGCTGCAGGGTCACGTTTAGGTCACGTTTAGGTTTGCAGCGGGCAACCTGGTCTGCAGCGCCTTGGTGGAGGGGCACGGGGGCCGACGGGGTTCTTGGCCCTTTCCACTGCTGCTCTTGTTTTATCTCCTTCAAACCTTGTGGCCGATATCACAAAGCAGGTTCGGAACCGAGCTGGGCTTGGAGCCCCAGAGCCGTGCTCCGGTCCCGCACCCCTCCACCCCGCGGCATCTCCCAGGGCTTTCCCAGCAGGAACTGTAGGGTGGGTAGATCCAGGTGTGCAAGTTTTCCCACTGTGCCCAGGAAGCTACAAACTGGAAGAAACGGGAGTCTCACTTGTAATTTCTCTAAACAGCTGGTGAATTGGAATGTGGATGCTTGCTTCAAAGGGAGAGTTTAATGTCAAAATTTTTAATCCTGGACGCCCTGTTTTATCAATTAAAACGTAGACCCTTTCAAGGGGAGGCCGTCATTCAGAGATGAGAAATTCCAGCAGTTGACATCTAAATCTGACTTAGTGCATGTATTTGTATTTAGCTGATAACCCCTTACATACAGAAGTCCTAGCTGAAAAGAGTGGCCCAGCTGCTTAAAAGTTTCCTATTTTGCTGGTAGCTTTTGACTAGAAGTGACATCAGCGCATGCTTCATTTCCTGCTAGGAAGCTCCCGAAACCACCTCTTCGGTTTAATGTTCCCTCTCTTCTTCAAATCTCTCTTCACTTACTTCTTCCAGGCACCTTCAAAGGTGGTCCCCTGCCAGCTAAATGCAGCTTTGAACTCTCAAAAACTTACAAAAGTCAATGGAAAGACTTAACTTTCAGGTGCTCTGCATTAGTGCTCTCTGAATTGCTGTCCACCATTCTTAGCTTTATTTTTTAATTACTTTTAAAAAGCACGCTCTCTTTCAAGAATCTCTCTCTTTTACCCATTGCCACAGGAGGAGATGTGGAGGACACTCTACACTCCAAAGAAACTCCTTTCTCACTAACTGCTAACCAAAGTTAAAGGGCACCAGAGTCAACACTGCGTTTCCTCCTCGCCCTGCTCCACTTCCTGCTGTAAAGGAAGCAAATACGCAATGACCTTTGAGATCCCCCATAGCAAGGATGACTGCGTTCTTACCCAGCTCAAACTGCTTTGCTAATTCCAGGAGTCATATTTTGGTGTCATTAATTTCAACCCCAAAGCGGAATCTGATCTTGAGGCACATTGAATATCTGCAACTTTTCCATGAATTTCTCATGACTCTCATTCCCATCACAGTCGTAAGAGTGCTTGCAGCTCAACCATAACATTAACTTTTTTAGGACAAGGCCTAGGATTTGTATACACGGACATAAAATACTCTGCTGTAAAAAATAAGCAAATGAAAATCAAGTCCAAAGTGTTTTCAGAATACGCGGATTCTACCCTAAAACAGTCAAATGAAGTTTTTTGTTTAACTTTAGGTTTTAGGTACTCCATGAAAAGCAACTGGTAACTAACTCATTGATTTCTCATCTAGAAATCTTCCTGTAAGCGTTCAAGTTCATGTAATACTCCCTTTGGGCTGTATTTTGCATTCTGTTTGCTTAATTGTCTGTGAAAGGATTAAGAACGGATAGATTTGGATCACCCTTGTTTTGTTTCAAAGTACTGGAGTTCTCTTGTCTGTCCATTCCTACATAAGAGATAGATCTTGGCCTGAAAGGTCTTCACTCTAAGTGTGCAGAAGGAGAAGGGAGAAGAGGGGTCATTGTCTTCCTTTTACAGAACTTCTAAGTGACTTTCCCAAGGTTATCTATACTAGGCGTAAAACCAGAAAACTAACACCAGATCTTCCAAAACTCAGCCCAGTGCCTGAATTCCATGAAGATCTTGAGTACTTTGAACTGATAGGGCTTTTCTTCTAGCTGTCATGTGTGCTTGGCAGATTATTTTGCCATTCTATTTTGCCATGCTATTAAACTGAAAGACTTGTTTTTCATGATTTTTTTCCCCCCCATTTTGTAGAGACCATGATACATCTCCAAAAAATGATGGTAACCTGCAAAAAGAGCTATGCTTTGGAGGACCCAGGGAATGCCTGAATCCCTCTGTGTTTAAGCTTGGTGGTTAAAGTCAGTCCTTCAAATTTTTAAACTCGTTCCAAATTTTCAGAACTGCACAGCATGCAACTGAGAGAGTGATTTGACCCCAAAGATCAGGATGTTGTAAGTATTGTTCAAGAAAAATCCAGTTGAAAAAGATTCTAAAAAAGTATCAGGGGCACTTTTAAAGCCTTTATTTAAAAATAAAAATCATAAACCTAGCTTTGTTGACTCCTGCTGTTAAAGTGCTTTTATTCGGGCGTTTGGAAACAATATTACTTTGCAGAGTAGCCAGCCACTGTCAAGGGCAGTTTTCTCATCTGTGGTCACTTATGGACTGTGACTCTGTGAACTAATAACGTGCATGCTGCAAGATGGTAGAGAAAACGTGCCCTTGACTGCACACACAGAGGGAGAACAATTCAAAATTTAGCTGGTAACTTTGATGCGTTTGAAAATTTCACGGAGGTACCTTTTAATTAAAGCTTGAAATAAACGTTTAACTTGTCTTACCATATGAAGTTACTTCACCGACATTTATCAGCGCACATATATTTAGCAGCTGCCATTCAGTATAACATCTATGTCTGTCATTGTCTTCTTCAAGCTCTTTTCATGCACTTCAAGTGCATTATGGAAGAGCAATTTCCTTATTAACAAGCAAACTCTGATCAAGTTACTTAAGCAATAGGCCCACTAAGTATTGAAGTCAAAGGACGGACTGGGCAAGGACCCCTGCTCAAAAGCACAGCTGTGGCACTGAACAAGTGACATGGCCAGTCTGGACACAGAGAGCTGGTTCCCAGTCCCCCTTCCAGCAGGAAAGCTCCGGTCCATCCTTTTTGCCTACCTGCGATGCACCCACATGGCTCCAACCCAATACTATGCCCAGAAATCCACATGTGGGTAAGGATGAGCCCGCTGACAAAAATTACTAACTGGGCTTATTAAAATGCATCAAAAACTACGATACACATTAAGCTTTCTAAAAAATTTGTTTCCAGGATGCCTGCGGTTTCTAGCAGTAGAAAAAGTGCTCTACGACATAGTCTGCAGCTCAACGTAAGTGAATCACAATTGCTTTTCTGTTTCCACTTGTGGAAGAAATCCAATAGTACATCATTAGCATTATTCCATATATGCCATGGATGTTTTTAAAGGTCAATTTGTTTACAGAAATGCTTCCATTGAGGATGAACGATGACACTATTTTGACCCCTCTGACCTTGGTGAGCAGGAATGCACTTTTCAAGCATCCAGAGCCCCTCTTCACAATTTGTCTAATCCTATATCTCCCCTGCCCTTGCAGGCTATTTACTGTTAGTGGCCACAATAGACAAGCAATAGTACCATTATAGCCTTCTCTAACAAAAGACTTTCATGATCGTTTTCTAGTGACTTGAAGATTGACAAGATCCCCTCCTGTTACCCAGATGCATTTTCCCCTCCTTCCCGGTGATTTCTTTTCTTGTTTCCAAGGAGGAAAGTGCCTCCCTGAGTAGCGACCTCTCTCTCTGCAGAGAGACCTGCTAGAAACAACAAACATTGCATGTTAAACCTCCTCCGAGAGGGCATTATGAACAAATGGAGTGCTGGCTCTTCTTTGATAAGGTGTACACCCGTGGCACAACTTAAGAATCAATTCAATTATAAAGACACAAAAATGCCTTTTGAAGAACGTTCCTGAGTGACTCTGAGGTAGAGAGCACAGCATATACATGAGTCTGACTTTGCCAAAGTTATTTAAACGAAAGAAGTTGCACAGAATTGCTCCGGCAGCCTGACTAACTGGGCACTCATTTGTCGGTGAAAGCCTGAGCGTGAAAATTAAAGCCATCTCTCCAGTTTTGTCACATCAGCTGTCCTTCAAAGCAGTCAGAATTTCTCTTTTCTGGAGCTTTCGCTTCCTTGCTACACAAAACCTGAGCGACCTGAATGGTGTGTTCATTTAATAGGGATGCAGAATATTTGTGCCTCGCGCTGGTATGGGAGGGCACGTCTGAAGAGAAAGCCCTGGAGCACTCAGGCTGGATACTCAGAATCCGAGATGCCCTTTCTCTGCCCCAGCCAGTCGTTACTTTGGAAAATTTCGGCTGTGCCGTCTTTGCATCTCATTTGTAACATGAGCGGGTAATAATACCAGCCCGTGCTAGAATATTTTCTGAGGGTTACAAGTATTTTGAGAACCCTCATAAATAATGGTGCGGATTAAAACAGTAATGCAAATGTTAAGTCTTATTTGTTGTTTATGATTCATATGTAGAAAAAAAAAAAGACAGAAGACCAGTGCTGACCTTTTCGTATGCGGCACTTGACAACGTAATGTGCTTTTTAAGTGTCTGATATACTTTAACGTGCTCCGTACGCTCTACAGAAAAATGTCTAAATGACACTTTAATGTTTGCTTTTCATTTACTAAGAATAAACATTCCTCTGCGTTGTCATTATTGGAAGAGGAAGAACAAGCAATCCACAAATAACATTATTTCAAATCCCTGGATCTCAGCCCCTTCCCTGGCTGCGGCTGACGTCAGAGGGTGGGGTTGCTGGGTGCCCGAGGGGCAGGATTGCTCCATCCATCTTCTCTCATAGCCAGGGAGGGAATCAGCAAAGCATTTCACTGAAGGCAGGATGAGTAAAGAAGATTTTGTTTAGATGTGAATTAGGCTTAATACGAGATGTTATGAGACGCACAGGAGGTCTGCACTCAAATTTGGGGTTCGTGGTTACGCCTCGTGTATGAAGATTTTTCCCTAAATTCAGAAAACATTTGAGGACTGTTGTTGTCAAGGGATTTCCGTGACACTGATTCAGTACTTTCGATGTACATAAGACAATAAAGAATTGGGCTTCCACCAAGAATCCATTACACAAAGTTAGATCTAAGGATGATGATCCAGCTTCTGGTGAAACTGAAAATCACCCAGACTTTAGGTTGAGTCAAGGCCACCATTTTATTTCTTACTTTCCTTCATGCAAGAAATTGAATTTATTGAATGGGTCAATAGACCCAATTTCAGCGCAAAGCTCAGCAATACACTAAGATCTAGTAATTAGGTAAATAGAATCCACGCAGCGCTGAAGAACAGAATAAACTGAACTGTCCCTAAAACTGCGTCCTTTTCTTTCTGGCTTCTTATATTGGGGCTGCAGTCACAAACTCTGGCCATTCCCTGTCTCCTCTGTCTCCTCCAACTCACAGAATTTTCCATTGGGCCTCCTGCAAGAAGACTTCCAAGATATCATAAAAGAAGTGGTGCTGCATGGGCAAGAATTCACATTCCACTGGGGAAAAAAAAATCAGCCACTCCTTGGAGTCTTCTTCCAGCCCTTTCAACTGGGGACTCAAGTCCTGATTTAGTACTTAGCCCATAATTAGTAGTTTCCCGCAGCTGCCTAAATGAGTGCTGTTCAATGGCTTTCATACGGCGGCCCTGACATTTGCTGCCTCTCAGCTTCTGAGAAAGGGAGAGCCATGCCTGAGCTCTACGCTGCGTTTGCTCTTGGTGCGCGACAGCCCCAGTAGGGCAGACTCAGCAAGTTTTCGCGGAGAAGCCCAGGCCTTACCCTGGTAATTTCTGAAGAGTTCTTCAACGAAAGCATTAAGAACTTCTGATCATAGAGGAAAAGATTCACTAGAATGTTTCTATCTCTGTAAAGTTTTGATCCACGATACTTTCATGTGCAAAGCCACCGATACCCATAGAATTCCTGAAATACTCATGAAGACACTTTGTAATGTTTCTGTAGTTATCTCATAGGGCTACCTTGGTATCTGAAGGTATAACAGGACACTTGAAGTATCTCATAACTGCATCCTTTGGGTTTAAACTTACCTATGAGGTTCTGACTAGGTATCGTGATGCATATAGTGTCTGTGAATATTTCACATTTCCAGTGAGCCGCTTTTTGCTGCTCAGAAGGGTGAGTGTGCTCAGAGAGGTAATGCTATTTTCTTTGCTTAGTACCTCCGGGCACAGTGGAGCGCTCCCAGGTCCCCGTGGTTTTACATACACTCTGTGTCCCCATTCCGAGAAACAGAAAGGTTTTGATAAAACCTTCAGGAACTACTGAGGTCAACTGTATTGTTATTATTTGCTTTTATGCTCTCCAAGGTATGTTGTTCATTGGAAAATTCTGTTTCCAAATTACGCTGATGGTCTTTCAATTAAAAAAACAGTAGAGCGCTGACCTCTACCTCTAACGTTACGTGGGAAGAAGAGTCACGGCATATCAATGCCAATCTAAAAATAATCAAAGCCGTACTGGATTCATTTGTTCTCGCTTCTTTTACACAGCTTGTTTGTACTGGAAGAGTTAGAATAAGGGCAAGACAACAAAATTTGTCACTGATTTTTTTTTTCCCCTTTTTCTTTACTCTGCTGATCTCCTCCACTTAAGTGCAATTAGCATTATCCTGATGGTCTATTTATCCATGGCTGCTCATCTTACTGTTTGCTCATGTGATCCTTTTAACCAAAAAGACATCAAATGCACTCAGCAAAATTATTCCCCGGCTATAGGCCACCCTATGCCGTCTTACGGGGAGGGAACCAAACTGCAAAGAAAAGCGTGAGTCACTGTAAGCCGTGAGACACCAAGACTTTGATGCTGTAGGCAAAACAAGCTGTTTCATGCCACAGTTTGTAAAATGTTTGCACGGGAGAAAAATTCTGCCAAAAAGCATACAGGGAAGTTTATATAGCGCAGCATCCAAGATAAAGAGCATCCTATAATGGTCGTTATGGACAGGTAACAGCTATGAGCTTTCATTCATCAGCAACGATTTCTGTACCTCCCTGTTAGATTTTGATCATCCTTGGATCCTTGTCTAACTCCTTGTCTAACATGCCGACTGTCAAGTATTGCCAAGGACAGGACCAGCTTCTCTTCCTCGTCGAGTGCTAAGTCCAGAAGAAACATCCTCAGGTACCAGAAGGAATAAACTGGTCTCTCCAGCAAACCCATGCGTTGCTCCTCCCCTCTTGACCAGTTCCTTTGTGACATTTTTCACACATCAAGTTGGCTTTTTTTGCCCAGTGGTGAATCCCAGAGGAAGGAGCCATGCTGGCTGCTGCAGCATTGGCCTGATGGCAGCGTCACTCCCAGCTGGGACAGCGGAGCTCCAAGTACGGGGAAAGGCTCTCCCCGCGCTGAGACGCTTCCTCGGCATTCCAACTACACGCAGCCGCCATGCACCAGGGTGGAAATTTAAGGAAAACACAAGTAAAGGAAAGTGCCACTGAAATCTTGAAAGGAGGTAGAAAATAATAAATACTTCAGCTGGAATTTGGCCTGGCTACAAGTTATCGGGTCTAAGGGCTTGTTTACATTTCTTTGAAATGTTCCTAAACACTGCCTCTGTCTGAAAGGGAATTTTCAAAAGTATGATGAAAAAAATCTGGTTCAGATCACGTGTATTGGTTTTAAAACCAGGCATAACATTGCAGCCGGTTCTTTTATCCAGAAAAGGTGCGACTGTCATGTCAATTTAGAACTTCAGTCATGTTATTTTAAATCTGCATTAGTAAAACCTGTAACAAAACATGTTTCTGTCGGCCACATCTTGCATCTGGAGCAAAGTTATGCTGAAGTCTGATCTCTAAACCCAGTATGGAAATGATATCTGGTATGCTCTGCACTTTGTAACATGGTACATGTGGACTTTTTTACTGTAGTGATAACACAGCTCTATAGCCCACCTGGTAAAAACATTATACATTAAAAATGACAGTCTAACGAAGCCGGTGCAAATATACTAGATTACATACAAAAAGGTTGCAACGTGAGGCTAAAAACAAACACATTTATAGGCATTATCTGGTACCCTACTTTTAAACAAAGGTCTGTAGCTTATAGTGTCATTTTAAAGGCTTAGTACTGGGCTTTCAAGATGGGAAACAGTATCAGACCAGTCTATTAAGGAGCTGAAATTTTGCTGACATTATGGAAGGTCTTACTAGTTGGTCTCCTACCACTTGATAATAGTCTACAGATGCTGTGGAAAAACATTATCAAAAGGCAATTCTTGAATATATAACCCCTCAAATCACAGCCAAACGTGACTTCATGCAAGTAATAAATTCAGGAACTTATGCTACATATGGCAGAAGTGTTTATAAACCAGGAGTACAATACAGAGAGGTATCCAGATGAGACCCTCATCTCGCTTTGCCCCTTTGCACCAAGTCCAAGGAGCACGAGGTCCTGCAGTGCTGGCACAGCAGATGAACGAGCTGGTGATGCGTTAGAAGCACAGTGCCTGGGTAACGTCACACCGGAGAAGAGACTCTGTGTTTGGGCTGCAGCAGCACCACACCACGACAGTTTTATCCTTCCACACTTCATCCTTGGAGATGAGGGCACAAGGGTTCAGCCCACACTCTCATCCCTGTACAACGCGGTACCGAACTGGTCTCAGAGTGTGATGCTGGATGCATCACACTGCGGATGCATCTTTTTCTAGAAGAATGTGTTTCTTCCTTAATTTTATCCCTTCTTCCAAAGCAGAGTGAAAGTTCTTGAGCCTGAAATACTAGCTAAAAGCAGACTGTATACTGAGCATTTGTACGACAGGGTGCGAGGCTTCAAAGTAGATGCTTCTTGGGATTATGCTTCTTTCAATAATTTCTGTCACCCTTGGAGCTGGCAGTGCTCCGGGAGACTCCGGGCACCGGGGCTTGCCAGGGCTGAGCTGCCACCCTGCCCAGGGACGCGGCACCAAGCCCGATGGGCAAACCCCAACCTCCTCGCTCCCCAAAAGGTCTCCCTTTAGATGTTTACTCTAGTGCTGTGATTGTTGCTATATTTAAAAATACTTCAACCGGTTCTCCTGTGCAACTCAGAGGTGAATGTTCTATTTGACCAATAAACCCCTCATCTTTGATCATTTTAGAAAATACCCAAAAAAACCCCAATGTGAGAAAACTGAAAAAGTGCACAGTACTGCCTGCAACAACACAGATTCGTGTCCTCCGCTTCTTTCCAACTGAAGGAGTAACTTTATTGGTAAGGGTTTGCAACGGTAGCTATAAGTCTATGCATTTATTATATGACATAAACGCAGAAAACATCAACTGAAGGACTTAAAATTACTAAAACCACCTGACAGATGCTGTGACCACTGAAGTCAAAAGGATATTTTATAATTTGCTAACAAACAAATTCGGTGCTGCCAGGTACCACTCGTCAGTAAATTCCATAGAAGGATTTTTTTTTTTTTTTTTAAAGTAGCCCTTGTTTTCATAACTTTAAAACTTTAAGTAGTTGACATGGTGCCAACTTCTGGGGGTAAAGAAATCACCTGTCTTATTCCCAAGCTGACACAACACGTTTCAAGTAGATGACGGCTCGGTTTCATTACATTAACAGCATCTCTAGGTGCTCTTTGATGCATCGCTCCAGCGCTGAGTAATTTAGTAACAGGTTGGAAATGAGCAGAGGGGTAAAACGAGACTGTTGCCAGAGCAACTACTGCACACCTCTAATTTTTGAGTCAACAGACAGCAGAAGTTGTTGCTTTGCCACAGCGTATGAAGAAATATCTTCCGAAATATTCTATGAATGCAAACTTATTTTGTTCAAGGAGTAGCTCTTCCAAGAAAACACTTTTCTAAAGATACTCCGGATCTGCTGTTATTGAGCTAATGTGACCGAAAGTCTAGTCACCTGCTCAAGTGCAAAGTCTTTGGAAATCATTCTCTGAGCTACTTTATCTCTTAAAATTCTTGAGAAATGCTTATTTTAAAAAGAAACATTTCCTAACGATGTGGCGGCTCAAACTTTGCAGCCGTGTGTGACAGGGAAACTAAGAACAAAATACAACAACAAGAAAAAAAACAACAAAACCCCAAACCACCCGGCTTACTCATCCAAGTGAGTACGAAATGTAGAACAAAAAATCAGAAAAAAAGAGTGAGAGAGAGTAAGATTTCTGCCTTCTGAGCATTGCAGGCAGCAGGAGGAGCCAGGGCTGGGCGGCCCCGCACACATCTGACCCGCTGCTTCCTGGACGAGGGGAGACTTCGTGCTTCACGGCATGTCCTCGGAGCAGCTACGCTGCCGGAGAAGTGTCTTTTTATTGTCCGGAGGGAAAACTAAAGGCTTTGCCCTCAGTTTATCAGCGAGGCCTAACGAAGTGCGCACAGGCACGGAATGAGCTGAGGTTGGCCTAATTGCGGCCTTGCTGTTTGGGGACTTCTGCTTGCTCTTTGTGTTCCTTGACCACCGCATCAGGACGTAAAACCCTCCCACCTCGTGAAGGACGTGGACGCTTCAGGTGGAAACGTGAAGCCATGGGAGCACGGACACTGCGTCCCCTGTAAGACAGCCTCCTCCAAACAGCTCCTCTCTCAGCACAGTGATGGAGCCCACCTCAGAAACTGCATCACGTTGGATTTACTCTCCAGTACATTGGGATGAAGACTTTAATATCACAGGAACCGGTGTTTTAATGATCTTTTGTCTCACTTTAAGTGCTGTTATGTAGTGACTTCTACTAAAGCGCTTTCATTTTACAGAAAGCACCATATTTTAAGAGGTCAAAACTCCTCCAATATGTTTAAACTGCATTTTTGCATGTTTCGTATTCATTTAAAAGTGCATTATCATCAGTTCAGCTTCACAAACCAGTTACTCAGAAGCCAAATAGAGGGTTCCTGACACTCTGCTGAATTACAGATGATTTTAAAGTGCATTTTTTTTCTCTCACCCCTCGTCTCCCCACCAGGTAGAACAGTTCCCAGGACCTATCGCTGCTTCCATCAGAGACAGAGAGGGTTTTGTCATCGCCTGCCTAGCTATTCAAAGCTGTTTAGTATGGGTACAAAATTCTGCCATCCCGAGTCGGGGGCGCTTTGCTGCCACTGTGGCCACCGATGCACGGAGTCGCCTTTCCTCTTACCAGCCTTTCGGTCTAAGCTGCTCTGCTGCCTTCCTAATCCGCGGCTGTACAGAGAAAACCTCAGAAAGGGCAGCTCATCCCAGCTATTTAGACATGTACCTTAGGGCGGGATGCAGTTCCCGAGGGAGGGATCTGTTTCTCTTCATCAATAAAAAACAACCTCGCTGACTAGTTCAGGCTCCGCGGCCAGCTCTCAGGTGCTGGGGGTCAATGGGAGGGTTCCCCCTCGAAACCCGAGGCAAAGGGAGTGGAGGCCCTGCAGGTCCATGGGAGAGACCCCAATCCCCAGTAGAGCACGCAGAACACGGCAAGCAACAGGCGAAGCAATGACCTCTCTTGGCGGAGAGCTACGTTGCTCTGTACAGCTTATTTCCAAAGCTATATCTGTTTCCCTCCCCCAAGGAAAAGAACTTGTCAATAGGTATTTGACTAAGGCGGGTCCGGGGAGAGGGGGCTGAAAAAACTCTCTAAACCCTGTTGCTTCATCCAGCACCCTTACAAAAGAGTCCTCGCAAACTTGCATCTCTCTGGACACACTCGTGATGCTCACAGTAAAAATGGCAATGCACGGGGACACTGAATGACCGCATGAAAGAGGATGTGCTGGGCAGTGATGACCCACATCCTACGTAGTCCCAGTGACCGAACTGGGACTCACCCAAGATCTCCTGAGCAGGATCAATGCCACAGATGGTCAAAGGAGACAAGACTTTCAACATAAAATCTGACAGGTGATGTCATTTTTTTTTAAATATCAGAACCGAGCACCTGGGAAGGCGACCCCGTTCCCCTGCTGCCCTGCACTCTCCCAGTTTAAAGCTGGATTACTCTACCGAACCAAACGCGGCTCTCCCGGCATAAGACTGCAGCGAGCAAAGTAGAATCCAGCCCCGGCGATTTAAAGTATTTATGAAGGATTTTCAATTATTGCTAGTATCAGTCTGAGTGCCGTAACAACCTGTACAAACCACAGAAAGGAAAACAAAGAACCACTCATATAGATGATCCTCTTGCCAAACTCAGTGTGTGAATGCGTCTGAGAATCTGCTTGCATACCTTTAATACATGGACTTAATATCTTAAGAATACGGCTCCTTCAAATTCCTTAAATTTCAAGAATTGCTTTCCATGTTGTGTTTTAAGAATGGGATGCATTTATAACAATATAGGCAGGCAAACGCTTCTTTAAGCATTAAACTGCGCTCCAAAGAGGAATTAAAACATGAGGTTTACAGAGCATGTTTCCTAATATGTCAACAGACCAAGAAAGCAAAAAAAAGATCAGTGCTGGTGTTTTCAAATCCTTCTACTAACGTGTTTTTATGAAGAGAGCAGCCACGCTTGCTGCCTCACTAGCCTCCAGAAGCAGATGCAATTGCACTCCACGCAAACATACAGAAGCGAGACAAAAGGGACCCAGCCATGCAAAGTGCTCATTGGAACTTGTGGCTACGGCGCAGATAAGCAAATCCTAGAACTGTTCAAGTGTTTCTCATCCATATTTAAGAGCAATGATGGTATTTAAAAGTCTATCAAAGGCAGGTGTAACCATTGGGCAGTGAGTTAGTAATACTCAAAACTGCTATTTACTGAAATCACGAATAAGAGGCCAAGCTCGTCAGGGAATACAGGTAAAACTTCCTTACATATACTTTTTCATATACATGTATATGTATATATATGTACATGTATATTATATATGTACACGTATATTTTACATATACTTTTTTACAAAACCTTTTTACAGCTGGCTTATAAAGCCAGATGCGTTATTAATTTGGGATGCATTAGTCACGCTGATTTCTAATATTTTTTTTTATGTGTGTAATGCAGTTGTTTTTTCCTTGATTATACTTTTTAAGGCTCCAACTCCTAACAGCATATCAACAACCACATCCCATATATATTCTGACCTGCGCCTATGTGCTCAAAGATGTAGTATGGAACTGTGTAAATACCCACTAACCCATTCCCTATCCATTTGTCTTTATGGGAAACCCCACACACAAGAGGACAGCTCACAATCTCGCAGAAGAGCACGTGTGCATTCCCACGTACAGCACCAGGCTTGGCCAAGGACGCCATGCCTCCTCACCAATTTCTTGGAGGGTTTTAATAGTTCGGGTGGGCGATCTCAGTTGTTGGAAAGGCACCATTGGCAGTGGCGTTGCTACACCATCACACAGCTGGCTTTTCTAGGTAATGCTCGACGCATTTATGCTCTACTCTTTCACCTACATGAGGTGCTGATGATGTCAGTGATGACCAAGTGTGGTACGCACAAGACGAATCTGCCTTCCTGCTCTTTGCGACAGCCCCCAACACCCAGAACATCCCCTGAGGAGAAAAAAACACCCTTCCCTCTCTAAAGGATTTACCTCAGTGACAGCTTCAGTATTAATCATAGAATTGCCTAGGTTGGAAGGGAGCTTTAAGATCATCGAGTCCAACCATCAACTTAACGCTGCCCAAACCACCACTGAACCACGTCCCCCAGCACCACGCCTACCCATCTCTTGAGTACCTCCAGGGATGGTGATTCCACCACTTCCCTGGGCAGCCTGGTCCAATGCTTGATAACACTTCTGGTGAAGAAATTTTTCCTAATATCCATCCTAACCCTCCCCTGGCGCAAACTGAGGCCATTTCATAATGACACACTGCAGCCCGGGGTTAGTGCACTGAAGCGATGTTGGGAGGTAGGTACAGGACCTCAGGTGAGTGGAGAAGCACCGCAGCCAGGGTCCTGTTCCTTACTAGGAACAGGTGGTACCATTTTGGTACTATTGCTCAAAATCAGTGATACCTCCGTAAAAATTGTCACCTTTTCAATTAAAAAGTCCGTTCCTTACCCCTAATGCAGTACCGGCTGCGACAACAAATCCATTTCTGTTAGCCCTGTTAGACCACAGACCCACGAAGACCAAGCGAGAAGGAGACGCAGGCTGTCCCCTCTTGCACAGAGAGAAGGGGACTGTTAATCCGACTGCTGTCAGCCACACCTGGGTAGTCTCTCTGAAAGCAAAGGGTGGCACAGATGTCACTGCGGGTCTAATTTGACCTGCAAAACCTTAACTACTGGTGATAATGTGCAAGAAGGAAAGAAGCCAGCTGGAGCTAGAAGCTGTGCAATTAGAAACAAACATCTTTGCACCAGCAAAATGAACACATTTCATGTGAGAAATCAGTGAGAGACAAACATGGAAGCTCCTGATGTTACCCTGACAGTCCTTTTCTCAAGGGAGAATCATATTTGAATTAAAAAAAAAAAATAAAATATCGCTTACAGATTTTTCTTGCATGGGAATAACGTAAGTTTGAAACCGAAGGGGTTGATGTAACCCCTGAACAGCCACAGCCAGAAGGCAGAGACCGGGCTGAACTGAGCAGCAGAGTCTGGAGGACAGAGGGAAGAAAAGTGGTGAAAGATTTCAGTTTTAGTCAGAATTGAGTTTGGCAAAAATTCTCATCCAATTCTGTTAAATCGTATGCTTGAATAAGTTACTCACCCAGGCCAGTAACATCTGTTCAGGAAAGGGGCCAACTCTAAAATGTGTTTTTTCATCCTACGAAACAAAGCATAATCTAGGCTATAAATACACATGTTTTTACTATGCTGGATAACGTATCTCATGAAGAATAAAAATCTTTAGTTTAGGACTTTTTTGTTTCTAGAGACATTACTCATCTGATCCTGGATCCTTTACATATTCAGGAGTCGCACAGGTCTCGATGGGATGCTGAGGGCTGCGGGGAGTTTGGCCTGAGTGAATCCGATCCGTCTCAGGAATGTTCTTGCCCCTCTGTGAATTCAGAACCGCCCCAGTCCCCCCTCCACCGGCACATTTTTCACGTCGTGTACAGTAAGAGCTGTCTAGTCTCCCTGACACATCATCACAGGCAAAAATCACTCCAAATGCCCCATTGTCATGTGAAACTAGTGACAAACTTTGAAATAATTCAAAGCAAACAGAAAATAAGACATTTTCCACTATGGATTTTGTTTGAGGTGCTCGACGAGGCCACTATATTTTAACGAGGCACTTTCAAGCGGGGACACACACACACACTTAAGACAAAGACGACTGTACCTCTAAAAAACCATTTTAAGTGATAGATGACTGTCGGCTTTGCGAAAGCTGAGCATGCAGTGGCTTGATAGCACAGAATGAAAGCAATCTACAAGTGCAAGTCTGTTTCTTTTGGCAGCAGCAGGACGTGCTAATGGATTCATCATTTTCTGTTAAGCATGAGCGTCAAACAAAAAAAACATTTAGTGCTCTATTCATCTGAATTTCCGGCCCTACACTTGCCAGCCACGGAGGCTCTGTGGCTTAGTGCTCCAGAGCTCAGTTCTGACTCACGCCTCCCCAGCTCAGAAAGGAAGGCCCCCCAAGAGCTGGAAATCGGCGTGGTCATCCTTGTCCTCCTCACCAGTGCCCTCGCTCTGCAGCGGCGCTGGGGTCTGAGGTCCTGCTTCCCAAGCACTGACCCTACCATTAGTGTAGCCACTCACCATCTTTTGCCCGTTGACCCATCCTGTAACAAATTCCTACGTGGCAGATGACTGATGGCAACAGATCTTGAGGTTGGCCAGCCACAAAGAGCCACCGAAACGCACCCACCAGCTGGGAATAACATTGCTAGAAAGTTAATTGCAATGAGCAGCAAAGAACTGAAAGAATACTTAAGCAGGAGAGTTCCAGCAGGTGGGAAGCAGGGTACCAGGGAAAAAGGAAGCGAAAAAGGAAGCAAAAAAAGGCTTATTAAAAAGATATTTGGCCTCCTGGGAAAAGGCTGATTAGTGCAGACGCAGGGGGTTGGAACAAGATGATCTTTAAGGTCCCTTCCAACCCAAACCATTCTATGACTCTAAACGTGTTTGCACATTACTGTGCACACAGCCCGGAACAAGCTAAAAACACCGACACCGACCAACAGATCATGCGCTTGGTAGACTTCACCCGCTTCAAGGCAAGGAGCACCTTCATCTTCTGCCTTTTCAAAAACATCTGAAGATAAACAAGGTGAAACTACAACAGCTCGTCTTTACTATTTGTAGGGCACTCACGTGGTGTCTAATGTGCTTCAGATGAGTATTTTCTTTTTAATACGTTGAAATTGGCAAGATGGGAATTTTGCCGATGGAAGGATGGAATAAAGGGAAAGGGCCTTACGGGAAATCACTTCACCGTTTACTAGCAAAATACTTTACTGTACAACAGCAATAGTTCATGGCAGGGGCTAAAATTACAGCATTACACTGAAATATGTCATTAGGGTTGGCTCGTTGCTGTCATTTTTTCTTTTAAAAAACTGACTGTCTACAGAACAATTTATAAGAGATTTCAGACACCCAAAATATTACCTTAACTCTCCAGAATCATATTTTAGATGTCTAGTTTCACTGATAGTTTCAACAAGGAATGCACAGAATGATCAAACCACATATAGGTAGCAGCAATTATTGGTACATTTCAGATGAGCACAGCGTGAAGGGTAAGTCTAAAGAAAGATTAAGACCCAAATACTAAGGGAGAGAAAAAAATGAAAAGATGGAGTAAAAAGGCCTGAGAAGCAGGAAAGGACTAGCTGTCTGCAGGAAGCTTGTATTCTTATGTGAGGTGTGAGTGACCCAGTGTAGGCTGGAATGTTATCTCTATGTGATCTACAGAATTTCTCTCTCAACTGTAGCAACTGAAGAAGAGTGAATTAAAGTCTTAAAGAGAAAAATCGATAAAGGAAAAAGGGAAAAATGTGGCAGAAGAGCCTTTCAATGGCTGTATAAAATGTCCCTCGAATGGTCCCGGGGAGCAACCCTAAATTTCCATGTTTGCAACAGAAATACCTTGTAAAAACAAACAAAACAAAGAAGAGGATCCTTTCCCCTTTGCTTTCAAATATTTGCCAGAGTCTCCGTATGGCATCGTCAGACTCCTTAGGCCACGGTGGGCTTTTCACTGGTGCTTCTAACCAAAATGTAAACTTCTGCTTGTTCTTCCTTTAGAATCTTGAGGGTTACCCCTGTTTCTCTGTTGGGACAGACAATATTTAGCCCCAAACCTCAGTGAAAATGTCCAAAGGGTAATATCTGGTTCCTTGCAGCCTTGTCAAACAATAAAGGTCAGTGAAAAGGTTTACTCCAACCACCCTTTCCTGCGTTCAGTTTTATCTTTAATAGCCAAGTCCTGCTCTCTGTGCATCTGACAGTCACCCTCTAATAAACCTTTGTAGGTTCGGTGGGTTTGAGCCGCACCGAGTCCCGCTGTTCCGGTTCTCGCTGTAAGTCTGTAGCCCCTAAATAGAGCACCTCTCTTCTGAGAGACGAGGCTTTGTGTACCTGCTGGCTGCAGCCAGCTGGAGTATTTCCCTTTTCCCTTCAGATTTGTCTTAACCTTTTCCCTACCAGCTGCATGAAATGTGATATACCTTTCATTGCAACACGGAGAACGGGTTTTTTTCTTAATCGGTAGGAATTTGCCATTTGGTTTCTGCTGGGTGGTCAAGGTCCTTTTCCAAACTCAGGGCATGTAAGAAAAACCTAGAAGGTCTGAGGTTCACCACAGCGGTTACTACCACAGTAATCAAAATAAACAGAGCAGCGTGTCCACCTCTGCCCAGCTCTCATCCCTGCTTGCAACTTCAGGGAAGGCAAATCTTTCTAAGACTGATCATTTCTCAAGCCCTCAACTGAAAAATCGATGATTGTTGCAGCGCAGCGTACAGTCACGGAAATTACCTTCCGCTGCCTCCCGCCTGCCAAAACACTGCTGAGAGACCGAGACGCCCAGGTCCAACACGACACCTGGCTTTAGAAAAGCTAAACTTGTACACGAACATTCGAGAACGGCTGCCAAAACAAGAGCACGTTTTCTTAAAACCTAGACAACAGATTTTGAACTCTACTTTCCGGGGTTGAGAATTACTCAATATGGAGAAGAAAAGGATTCACTGAGAGAAGGGATCGGTACCTCTGGACAAAGAGCTGACCTTTCGCTTGGGGGCCATAAACAACAACTTGCTGGCTCGACGGGCAGGGCGGCGGGAAGTAATTTTTTCAGAAATGAGGTGGATTCTGTTTGTTGCTTTCTTTTCCAAACAGTTATAGAAGCTTTTAAAAATAATTGTGAGTAGTAGAGATCGGTCCTAAGTAATGAATTTAAGAACGTTTAGATACAAGCTAGTCAAAAACATAAGACCTGGAACCACCTCTGCTTGTCATTTAGAAGGAAAAAAAAGAAAGTGCCGGAGAAGATTTAACCGAAGAAAGGCTTTGTTTTTAAACAGAAAAAAAGAACTCACAATATTGCTTCTCAGCAGTGATCTACCACCTGCCACTGTACCTGTTCACGGGGAACTCACTCCCAAAATAAGCAGATTTACAATAATGTCTATTGTGTATCAATGGAATAATTCCCGTCTATTCAACACCACCAGAATAACGCCACAGATCCACCAACCCCCGCCGGCGCCTACAGACGGTGCCCTCGTCACACAGGCCCAGGCTGGCGCCCACCGCACTCCTATGCCCATTTCTAACAGAGGTGAAGGAACTTTTCACTTACTGCCCAGGGTCATACACCTGGGAAGCGATTCCAGCCTAGAACATGACTCTCGGTGCCGCTCAACAGCCCCTCAACGTGTGATACTAGAAATCCGCCCAAACGACAAAAAAAGAAATGCATGAGCAAGAGACAGAAAAGAGAAAGCCGTTTTCTTTAAAAAAGGCGGTGCTAAGTGCGTCTCGTGGCTTTTCAAAACCAACTGTTTAAATACGCAAATATCGCTCTTCACATTTCATCACTTTACAAAGTTCAGGGGTCAAAAGCAGGACAAATATGAATCACAGGCCCCTGAGTTTTTATCAGATGCCTGCAATACCAGGTGCTGAAAAACCCTGGGCGGTGGGTTTTTTCTTAATTCTTTCTTTTGGAATCTCTAGCACATCAGTATCATAAACTGAGTCAGTTGTCATTTTAAAAAATGAAAGAAAGAAACATTTATTTGTGTGTTATAAATGGGTGGATTATTTAATAGTGCTACCCACATTCCTTTAAGGTTTGGCTTGGAAATAGAGGCACGTTCCCTAAATGCAGCCAGGGTTTACAGATAACAGACATCCACGTTGGTCACGGGTGAATCTCACCTATTTTTCAAAATTGACGCTATGGTATTTGAAGGTCACTAAAAAACCCAAACAGTTATTGTTGGGACACGCCTGTTCCTTGGACCTCAGCTGCAGCCATTTCATTTGATGCATTACCAAACTAAACATAAGCAGAAATGTTCTTTCATTAATCCAACAGTTTTACTGACCTCTCAAGCAAAAATACTAAGATTTCACAGGGAGTTGTGAAGAAAGAGAGGGAGTCTAAAAGACACGCAGTGAAAAATCCCGAGATGTTGTCATTCATATTTGCCGCATCCTGCTGGTGGGAGCGCTGCCAGCTCCCGGTGTGGGAACCAGAGATCTCTACGTAAAAGGGGAGACAGTGTGTGGACAAACTGTGCCAACAGGTACATTTGGGGATTTCTTAGAGCTGGGTACCGAGGACAGGAGAACAGTCAACTGATGGATGCACCAGGTAGATGGAGGCAACGTCTTAATTACCCACTTTGTTTCACACATTGGGAACCTTAGTTCACTGGGAAAAGTAAGTGTTAATTAGGAACCGTCTCATGACTGGTTGCCATAATTACATGCCTAATGGCTGATTGACTGGCTGACAGCACCTCGCCCCGGGAGTGCGTGTCACACAACCAAGCTGAAGGCTTTGCGGGATTGCTGACAAGCCCTTTCTCCTTCCTTCAAATGCCCTGTTAAACACTTCAGGACTAAGCCCCCCCCCAGGTTAAAACCAAGTCAAGTGGCACGCATGGAGCATGGCTGGTACAAGGATTTCTCTGGTACTCGCATTTTCCCCACGTGAGAGCTAGCAAAGGCACGGAGTGCAAGTTATCGCTGGTAAAGAAGAGGTTTACCATACATAATAATCAAACAAGTTAGGCAGGTTTTAACGCGATCATTTCATATATCATGACAACTTAAGAGCAAAACAGTCACCACAGCAACTCTGAGAGCAGAGAGTTGAGGCGGTTGCTGGAGACTGCGCACAGAAGAGCTGTCGCAGAGAAACACAGCTACCAATGATCCAACGTCAGGTATCGGGCTGAGCTGGTACCGGGCCATAAATAAATAGAAATGACAAGATTTTTAACCCAGCTATGTTTTCCCATAGGAACATTTCAAATTTTGTGTTGGAATGTACACATACTGCATTTCTCATGTACAAAGCCGGTAACATATTAATAACCTCAGACTGGAAATCAGGAGGCTTCTCGAGGCAGTGTGATTTTGAGATGACGGCTTCCCTGGGCAAATACGGCAAAGAATGACCTTAAGGAGTTTAAAATGGAGATTGATACATTTGCTAGTTTTCCATTTAAAATTAGGAATTTTCCACTAAAAAGCAGTTTGATTTTTTTTTTTTTTTCTATGACAATTTTTTCTATCTAGTTTTCACAGTGAAACGCAGCCGCTGGCTGCCCGCTTTGGTGGTGCCCAGGGCAGCCCCGCAAACCCCTGCAAGCCGAGGGGGAGGTCTGGCTGCTCCCAGCGAGGAGACCACGATCCCAGAGAGACCAGCTGCACATGAGGGAGCAAGAGCAGTCCTGAAAGGCCCAGCTCTGACCCGGGATGCCAGAGCTGGCACCGACGGCTGGCTACTGGGGACCCACACTAATTTGCACTGGCCTTGGTCTGCTTTGGCAAGCATGTCACTGGAACTGGGACTTCTCCATGTTTTGACAAATACGTGTGTCCTACTCAAACCACATCCTATCAAAACATTCCCTCCCGTCTCCAAGAAAAGCTCTCTGAAACTTTGAAGAGATTTTTGGGGTGGAGGGAACATGGAAGGGTGGGCAAGAAGATGTGAGGGGCTGGCCAGTGAGGCACTTCAGGACAGGGGAAAACTGGAAAAGTGCAAGCATGGAAGAGGAGAGAAAGGAAAAGCAATTGAGACGTGAGAAGAGAGTAGGAGAGCTACACTTGAGGGAAGAGTTTCCCAGCTGAGGTAACGGGAATCAGGGAAGGTTTTTTCTCTTTTATTCCACGGTGCTTTTATTCTTGAGTGCTCCGTGTGGCATTCGAGGGCTGCAGTGTGATGGCTTTGCTTTTGCTGGACACAAGAGGAGTGGAAGATCCTGCCCCAGTGGGATAACCAGGGTGCAACTGAGCTAACGGTCCATAGCAGCCCCTACAGTCAGGCACAAACCCCATCTCTCCTCTTAAGGATTGGATTTAACTGGGGGCTCAAGAGCAGCACCACTTCACAATCCCAGCACTAGCTGACCATCTCAGCTCAGCATCCTCAGGTCATCTTTCCAGGGAACTGCCCTTCCTAGATCCTGTCACTTGGACAGAATCGGGAACACGACTTAAACTGACAGAGGAGTGATGCATTCTAGCAAGATCTGCTAAGACGCAATGCAGTCTCCTCCTGTCCCCTGGTACGAGAAATACGCTGGCTGCCAAAGAAAGAGCTAATAGAGATAAACGAGTGGTGTCACAGCCAGCCCGCTCTGTTGTCCTGTAGATGGTGAAACTTGAAGGCAAACATTGCACCGTCAATTGGCCAAACTACGGCCAGAGCCTGGCTCTGCCCTGCCGGAACGGAGAGCTCTGCCGGAGCGCAGCGAGGTGGACGCCGTCCCCTAAGTAGCCCAGCCACTCAACATTAGTGATGCCCTTGGCTTCCGAACACTGAGCTGCACCGAACTGGAATGCTCCGCTGACGACTGAATTGGTTAGGAACACAACTGAACAGCAGGCTGAATACCCTGCGAGGTATTGTGGGTAATTAGAGATTAATTACAATCCCATAGTTTGTATCATGGTTCGGGGTCAGCACGGGGTCAGTGCACATGGCAAACTTAGAGAGCTGTGACTGGATGGATGACGCCAGCTCCGAGTGGCTCAGCAAAGTGAAGCGTACAGAAATGAGGAGCCGGCGGGGCTGGGGACGGACCCACAGCCAGGGCGCTGGCGACAGCCCTGACACAGGCCTGGAGGCACCGAGAAAACGTTAACAAGCGGCAGAGAGAATACAGCTGCACTAACTATCCAACTGCAACCCTGACTTTTCCAATTAACCTTTTCCAGGCTTTCTAAGATTTGGGAAATCTGGGGCACTGTCCTGGTGTCAAAGAAAGCTCTTCAAGAAAGAAAAGTGGCAAGGAAAACTGCCAAAAAAAAAAAAGAAAAAAGAAAAAAAAGGGAAAAAAAGGAAAAGAAGCCGCTGCTGTTTAATATGGCTATTAAATTTTTATTTAAGGCTAAATCCAGAAAAATGTTTTGTCAGACTGCACTGAGCTTTTCAGGAGATGGCATTCGCAGGAAGTGTGGAATATACGCTTGCAGTGCAAAGCCCATTTATCATTAAAACCCTTCCCCTCCCATTGCCAAGAACAATTTGTCATATTTTTATCAACAATCGAGATACGCAAATAGCCTCAGACAGCTGAAAAGGCAAATTCGTAACCTCAATATGCAAAATAGACAAGGGATAATGTAGTAAGTGGAAGATGCGGAACAGAAGCGTTTGGTGGAGAGAGGAATAAATCAATATAAAACTCCCAAGTGGTCATTTTTGGCAGTTAATTATTTGCAGGAAGTTTTTCTCTTAAATAAACCATTTTTTTTTTAAGATCATTAAACTAAAAAGCTAGCTTGTGGCATTCAGAGGAGGGTGAAGAGGAGACTGGTTCTTGCAGGGGACAGCTGGTACGTAGAGGATAGACCCGCTCTCTTGTGTGCCCCCAGCCGTATCCGCAGGTGGCCACTGCCGCTGGGCCCTACTGAATGAGGATCTGTGTGAATTCCCAAACATACGAGCATCAGTTCCTTTCTGTACAACAAGGGAGTATTTTCCCTTCTGCCTGGATTTGATTTCCAGAGGCATCTGTGCCTTTGCCCAATTCCTGCCCTGTGCTAGGAAGCGTTTCCAATTATTCTTTACATTTTCAAGGAATGTAGTAATATTTCTGCTATTTCCATAATAGATAAAAAAATTTTTCGTTTCCTTTTTCAGCGCTGGCCCTCAGGACTGTAAAGTTCCTGATTGCACTGGCAAAATCGCACTGTTTGTTTCAGAGCTTTTAATGCAAAAGCAGGTCTCTGGAATTACCTCCGATGGCAAACGAAAACAATGGAGAAACGAAGTGAATTGACCAAAGCAACGCAAAAGGCAGTAGCAGAGGTGAGATCATTACCAGTCCTGCCATGTGTCCATTATCCTTGTCACCAAACCACACTGATAGCGATCCTTAAGAAGCATCATCTTCCAAAATGCTCAGGATGATCTAAAGTTTGCGGTTCTTCTTCAAATGTCTAAATCGGAGAAAATGAGCCTGTAAAGACCTCTGGCTGCTGAAGCGGGAGAGGTGGGAATGGCCAGGGGAGCTGACTGCAGGAGCCCCAGTGCAGAAGAGGAGACAGTAAAGCACAGTTTGCTTGCCCCGAGGGCAGGGACAGCCTGAGCCTCCCGAGCAGGGTTGGCCGGTTGTGAGGGACCAGCGCGGCCGTCGCAGAAGCAGCACTGTTGAAACACAGCAGTTTGAAGACCAGAAGTGGCAGCAGTGGGAACCTGTCCAGCTCCTTCCCACTTGCTTCTGCGCCAGCTGTCACCTGAGCATCCAGAGGTCTTCTCACCTCTCCGGTCCAAGTGTTGTGTTCAGACTGGACCCTGCATGAATGCTACACGGTTCCCACGAAGGGATTCCACACCATAAAGCATTCAGGCCATAGAATATTTCATATTCTATAAAAATAACTAGTATTTGAAATTCTCAGCTAAAAATATCAGTCCAGCCTGTCGGTTTCATCAGACGAGCATCACAACTACTCTGTTTTATTTACGAGGCTTTCTCTTACGCTCTCCCCAGTGACAGACAATTTTGCTTTTTTTCATCCCAGGGTTACCTGGCCGCACAGCGCCATTACAGTGCAAAATCAAAGAGCTATTCTGTCGTGTTTATCATTCTAGAAATGAATCAAAAGTACATGAAGTGCAACTTGATATGCTTCCTTTAAAAATGCCTGTTTTCCAGCAACGTATAAATGTATTCACACACCTAAAGATGCTATCCATGGCTCCGGGAATCGGGAGATTTCCTGACACTAAGCACTAACCTAAGTGCATCGGCACTTAACACAGTGGGAGTGCCTGACCTGCCTGTGCCAAGGGATTAAGCCAAATGCCACGTTTTGCTTATGCACATCTCTTGGCTAGGATGCGAGGGGTGACGGGTTGAAGGGACAGATGGAGAGACGTGGCTCTCCAGTCCCTTCCAGTATATCAGAAATTAATATATGGTTAAACAGAACCACACGGCTGAGATGGTGATGCTCCCGCTCCAAAGATGAGTACAGGTTGTCCTTTTGTATTTCATTACCACATCTTTGCATTTGAACCTCAAACCAAACAATGTCAGTCACAGGCCAAGCCACCTTGGGCATACGCAGGCACAAATGGCGCTTACAAAGAGCATTTTATATTGGCGACTTTATCTTACAAGACCGTAACAGATTAAAAATAGGGACTGATGAGGTCTATAGGTCCAAACCTCCTAGATTTGGAAAGAACAGGTCCATACTAACGCTTAATAACTTGGCATTATACCAAAGTGCAAAATGCTGCCTTATTGGCTCAAAAAAACCCCAGCAGAATAATGCATTGCCCTGTGTACCTCTCAGCTCCACAGGATACCAAGAGAACTTGTAACTCTTACCAACTTTAATAGAAAGTAATTATCGTCTGTGAATAACAATTACTTCATATGAAATATGTTATTTGTTGTCTTCAATTTCCCTCTAACGTAGCCAGTGACCTACTTTACCTGTGCAGAAATCCAGCCCTGATTCATTCTTTGTCTCCTGGAGCCGCCATGGGAAAGGTGTATTTTTGGCCTGATCCCAATGCACAGTCGGAGCCGAATGCCATAGTGGATTTAAATATATTCATTGCATACAAACATGACTGCTTTTGACTAATCCATTTCCTTGATTTCGGGGATGGCGAACCAGTTTGTTCTCAAAAAAAGAGCAATTCTTGCAAGGGTCTGCCTCTCCAGGGCTACAAGAAAATAAAGGTTGCAGAGCATCCTTGGAGATCTGCCATTTCTTCTAGGGCTCTTTGTTCTTTTCGTGCAAACCTCTTCAGCTATCATAGAGCAAGGAAAAACATGGACCAAAATGTTTGTTCCACTGAAGTAAGTTGCAAAATCCCACTGATGCCAGGATTCCTCCCTGATTTCCAAGAATCGAGAACGTCCTCAAGCAAAGATTTATCCTGCAGTAGAGGCTGACAATGAATTACCAGAATCACTTTAAGCAACAGCAAGAGAATGGTGACTTGGAACCAGACATTTAATGCGGTTCAAGTTTGTAAAGCCTATTTGTGGAGCAATGGATAACTGTTTGTAATCTTCCACTGGTTTTCCGTAGTTTTCCATAGAGCTGTGCACCTCAAAGTGGTTTACGGGGAGGTTGGGAAGGGACACGGCCTTTTGCAAGCTCTCTATCTGCTGATACACTGTTGGCCCTGCAGCCATACTTGTGGCCAAAACACTTAACATTCCAGATCAGCACCTAAATATAACAGCCAACAGAGGAACATGACAAAACCGGCCATATGTAATAATTTCAGCAAAATGATCATAGAATCATAGAATGGCCTGGGCTGGAAGGGACCTTTCAGATCATCGAGTCCAACCATCAACCTGACTCTGACAGAAACCATCACTAAACCATCTCTCTATCTCAGTGATCTGTCGATCATTGATCTATACCTCCGTAGAAGGTTTCAAAGGCAGAGCAGGCTCCTGTAGAGCACAGACCCATAAGGCTGTGTTCAGAGATGGAAATCTGCAGAGGGAGGAGAAAGCCCAGACGGAGAGCAGACTGACCGTACCGCTGACACGGCAGAGCAGAAGTCAAGGAAAGAAGGCACCTTCTACTCTAAGGTCCCAGACAGCAAGCACAAGGGAAATATTTCCTCAACAAAGGAATCAGAAGAGTTATTTCATTAAAACGTAAAGAGGATTAGCTGTGCCACACCTTGGGAGCCTGAGACAACCAACTGTGCCAGCGCGGCACTCCGGAGCACCCTGCCATCGCGCCCGGACCGCCCCGGCTGGATCTTCTGCACGGAGCCACCAGCACCAACACATCTCCAGGGACGGGCTGACCAGGCTGCTCCTCTCCCACAGACCTCATAAGCAGACTCTTTTCTACCTTTGCAACTTCATCCCAACACGGTCTCCTCAGATTAGAACAGAAAGTGGCTTGAAATGGGGACTTTTGGATATAATTTGAAATTTCCTAGAGAATTGGAAATTCTGAATTTCTTTCAGTCCTATAGGACACAGGCAAAAGGCAGGTGTGTAAAAAGCAAGAGAAAGCAGGCACAGCTGAGGACTGGACAATATAAATTGAGAAAACTCACCAAAATGTATGCCTTCGACCCTTTTCTTAAAGGAAAGCACATTGTACCAAGTTGCTTCAGTTATGAACTACAAACTTTAAAAAAAAGTGCAGTTGTAAAATTCTGAGCCTTATTTAGTGTCTTTGCTACAGACGTTTCTGTTTTGAATTCCTACCCCCGCGCAAAGTGAACCAGTGTGTTTTTTTCATGTATACACGATCACATTGATTTATTATTAAAACAAGGTAATTGCTACTGTGGAAAGAAATAATATAAAATAATTAATAAATAATTTGAAAGTAAGGAGCATATCCATATTTTACCATCCCTCATTCAACTACAACTAATAAACTTTCTTAATCATCACTGTTGACCAGCCAGTAGCTAACCACTCTGTTACTTGAGACTTCCCAGACCATATTTCAGAAATTTAAGAAAGACAACTCATGTTTCAGGGAAGTAATTAGGCAGGCCCAGTGGCTAATTATCTGGGAACATTGCAAGGATGATTGACTGTCATTTACTTACTATGAGATGGGCTATGTTTTTTCCAGAAGTATATCTTGGTGGTGCATTTATACAAAAAATCGTCAGCCACATTAACAGAGAGGTGAGAGCAACGGGGATCAGCAAAGCAACCCTGAGCAACTGGAAACCCTGGTGGTAGCACCCAAATCTGAGTCGGCCAAACACTATTAGTAACGTTTGTGATCCCATCACAGCAACCTTCTCATTCAAATGTCCTCACGTCCTTGCACCATCCCAACCTTGCCCATTGGCAACCGTGGACTAGTTTCAACAGGGATAGGTTTCTAATACGGCAATGCTAAAAGAGCAACGATAACGAGGAGGTCTTCTAGGAGAAGTCAAAGAGGAGAAAACTGCTGGATTCTCCATCCTCAGTGGTGGGTTAATGCCAAAGTGAAGGCCCTTTGGCGCTGTGGTAGAGTCATGTCTTCTGAGATGTGACCTCAGCACACAGAGCCAGATTTGGGGTTAAACTAAAATTTGCCGCCACATAGTTCAGAATTGCAACCACTTCTTCATTCGTTCATATCACCTCATCTAACTGCCATTCTCAATTGAGAGTCAACAAAGTTTTAAAAACCTGAGGAAGTTTTTGGCCAACAGTAAACCAGTCACATACTTTTCTTAATCAGGTGTGTATTTATTACATACGCCTGAAACTCAATTTAGTAATTTCAGACCCAAACCGATTCCCTTTGGAATTGTTTTTACTAATTTCAATGCAACTTGGTTGGGAGCACTGGAGAACAGCTTGTTGTCTGATATTACTTTCTACTTCATTTTTGCGGGTGGCATACCAGCAGAGAAAAAAATTCAGACCAAATCACTCTTCCATCTGCTTCTCTCTTTTGTAGGCATATAGGCAGAACTTACTGACTTTAATCTTTCTGTTTGATTGACATTTTCCGAGTGGAAGAATGACGTGCAGTACCAGTTCACAATTCTTTAATGGCCAATTGAGAAATTAAAGAAAAATCATGATCTCCAAAAGAATTCTTGCTCCAATAAGATTAATACTGCAAACGCTAATTACTTCCTTATTATCATTTCAGTATGACAGAAGCATCTAGTGACATTACTTTGCAGGCAAAAATCACTGACAGCTGCCATCCTTAATCCCAGTTCAGGCCCGCTCTAGGCAAATCTTACATCCTTATTATTGGGAATTTGATTGAATAAAGGCAAGGTCAGCACTTCCAGCATAGTCCCCAGATAACTCATTTTTCACTTATCATTTTACATTTGTCTATGAACTACCTACGCTATTCAAAGACAAAAAAGTTTACAGACGCTTGAATGGAACTCTATGGATACGATACTGTCGTTTGCGATGGGTAATTTTATTTACTGTACTTATTGACCCACTGTTAACGGACAGATTTATGTAAATCAGAGAAAGACGTTTGTTTCACCTGCCACATCTAATACCTCATCAACCCTACAGCGCATCGAGAGGTGCCTCAATAACCAAGTACCTCTCCATGGGTGAAACATTCCCACTCTCAGAGACGGGAGAGTTCGCGGCTCCCCAGTGAGATGCACCCACCCAGGCGGGGGCGGCTCTGCCTTTTGCCCAGATACGACCCCAGGCTTCTGAGAATCACATGTAAAATACTCTGCTTCTGCTCTCAGGATGCAGCAAGAGTGAGTAATGCCAATTACATGACGTTATGATTTTCAGTTTGCAATGCAAGGTGAAGGTGAGAGTACGGGGGAAGAGGAGGTCGCGCAGACGCTTACAGAGGGAGCAGAGAGAGAAGCCCACGCGTAGCAGGCACCAGTTCTCGCAGTGGTGGATTTGCGCTCCAAAGGGGGTAGAACTCTGTGGGCTTCAACGCTGCTGCTGCAAGTCATACTCTGAAAACCGGGGGGGTGAACACCATGCAAGATTTTAATAAAATGTCATAAATAAAATTACATATTTTAATTTTGCGTGTACAGTGCCTATGTAACTGCACGGACAGAGAAGTACAATTGCCATGAGCATTTTTATTTTATGCTGATCAAATGGGGTACTGTTTATGATCAAAAAAGAGAAAAGATTTCAAAAAAAAAAAAAAAGAAATTTGCACAACTGGTTTTCTAAACAAATTTTTCTTCAAAAAATGCAGTGAATTACTTTAAGCTTGCAAAATTTACCTGTTCAATTACCAGGCTTTTCCTTGGTGGTCAAATAAATCACTTTTTTCTTCAACCCCTCGTAATTGTCATGCCAGAGCAAGTACAAAACCTCCTTACCTACTGGCAAACGCTCATGACAGTCTCGCAAGGCTGAGTGATTCATTTGCGCTGTGGTATTCATATACCATAGATAGGCTTCATAAAACCCTCAATGATTATAGTTAATAAAAGTGAGCTCCAGTGACAGCAAAATACACTGAAGGTGCAATTAGAGACTATGTATCGGGTGAGTAATGAATATGAAGCTAATTAAAATTCTACTACTCCCCACAAAAAATGGCTGCTGAAGTGTGATTCAGCCCTCCTAATGGTTCTTTAAAATATTATACACTGTACGTATAAATAAATCCTTAGGCGGTTCATCACCTACTTTATAGAATGAGATAAACTTCAGTCTTTCCAAACTCATGGACGTTTTACCCTATTTCTAAAAGCCAGCCATAATGTGGCAGGAAGGACAGTAAACAGGACTCTAAATATCTATTTCTGAATATTTGCAAATCATTTCTCCTTTTTTATATATGTCAATAAGATTGAATAAACTGTGCTTGGCAAAAAGAAAAAAAAAATGGTGATTGGGCAAGTAATGTTAAGCCAACAATTTACTAAGCAGACTTTCGCATCAGTTCTCTTTGCAAGTCTTGACGGCTGTTAAACCTGGATGTACAGATCATATCACGTAACTCCGAAAACTTTCCCAGACAGGTATGAAAATACAGAGGTGAAGGTATCTCCTTGCGCGGCGCACTCCGGCTAAAGCATCCTTTGTGAACTGGGAAGGATGATATGCTCTGCTCGTCCTACCTGTACCTCACCCACAGGTATCGAGGGGTTAAATCGCAAGAGGGCGGGAAGTGCTGCAATGCTCTAGCAACCCGTTTTTTTAAGGCTTGGATACCCACGTTTTTATTTTCCACTTCAACATTCATTTCTGTGTATATTTTTCAACATTCACTTAAATGTTTTCACAAGTATCCCTGCCGCAATTGAAGGGGAGCCCGCACAGCGTAAGCAACTTCTGTAAAAAAGCTGGGAGAATTTTATAGAAGATGAGCTGCAGCATTTGCACACATCTAATTATCCAGAAGTGCGTAGACTTATTTGCCGTTCAGGTAGAGCAATAGCTGTACATCTGCTTCCATCTCTGGGTAAGCTGGACATACAGACTGCCATCAGGCTGCAAAGGTTTTGCCTTGGAAACCATGCTTATCCATAAAAGTACTCCAACACATAGCAACAAGAACATCTCTTACGCTCTTCGCAGCACCACACTACGATGCTTAATAGTGACTCAGAAAAAGTGCGCAGAATCTGCCCGATTCCTGGCTTAATAAATTACAAAATATTCATTTACAAATTGTTTCACTTAATCTTCTCATGCCTGGCACACGATTAAGGGTAAGTGCAAGTGTTACAAGCTTCAGGTTCCCACCATGTTCAGCGCTAGATTTAATAGTTATTTTAAAGGTACAATTCATGCTCTCAGCCCAGCTATTAACAGCATGTGTGTCAGAAAAGGAAGGACTAAACGCCTGCCTAGGAATTCAGAAAAGCATGGTGTCAAAAACACCCTAACTCTCGAAAGGTGACAGAAGAGAAAAACATGGAATCATACAATATCTCAGATCGGACGGGACCCGTAAGGATCATCGAGTCCAACTCCCTGCTCCTCACAGGAGTTAAGACAGACTTAAGAAAATTGTGGAAACTGGATGGGACATTGACGTTTCTTCAGTCCTCAGTGGCCTCAGGGAGGCTTCAGCATCTGACAGCCACTGAAAAGCAGGTAGGCATAAGGTGAACTCAGGCAGATCCCCCGCTTGCTGCACAGCCAGTGGTCACCACTTGGGCTCCATTACCAAAATCTGCTTGGTTACAAGCCCAGTTATCTACCCTGGACTGCTCTGGAGGTGCCTATTTCAGGTTTAAGAAGGTTAGGTTGCACGTCTTAGGTCGTGAACTCCTTCATGAAGAGACCTGCCTTATTTTATGCTCATGGTGACACCGACCTCCATTCACAGCAGCCAAATCTCAGGCTACGGCAAGGCACCCACTGACTCTGTAGGGCCCTCCTGGATGTCAGGGTAGGTTCTCCCCACCATGCCAGCATGCATCTCAGATACGTCCTCCTAAAGCAGCAGCACGGAGAAAGGAGCCTGCTAGAAAATACCTCCCTCATTCCAGCCCCAGATCTCCTCCTCCGGAGGGGCCAGCAGATGATCCACACACACCCCATCGCATGACCCAGCACTTCGACACACCTTCTACCGCAACAGCTCGAGTAGGGTGTAACAAATCGGCAGTTTAGAAAACTCAGATGCCCATTTGCATCTAAATGCTCTGACTTGTTAAACTGTTGGTTAGAGGCGGTACCTCTCTATCCCAGGACCGCTCTGACCCACAGTCTGCTCCCACGCAGCGTGTCTTGGGAAACAAGATGCACAAGAGTTACACAATGAAGTAGATGACCCTGCAGAGGAAGCTCTCCGGAAGCCAAGTGGAGCCACTGCGTGTCGGCACTCACTTTGGCAAAAGTTAACGCAGGTCCCATCTGACTCTAAGGGTCATACCCCGGGGCTGGACATTTCCTTACGGCAGAAAGGCTGCCTTAGACCTGTGGGCATCTCTACAGAAGGAGGATGGGGGTCACATCAGACACGGCTGTGCCTTTCTAATCCTCTCCTAACTAATAATTAGTGCTCTACCTGGGGTAGGCACCGCATTGCTTTGGAAGACAGGAAACAATACGAGAAGCATCACACAGGCAAGTCCAGACGTCGCCCACAGTATCTGGAGGCCATACATGTGTGACACAGACGTTTTTCACAAAACTGTTTCCCAAACTCACCAGAGCTACTGAAAAAAACATTTCCAAGCGATTGTAATACTCTCCCGTTTATGGGAATGCACGGGCTGAACACGTGTCCGCTCTGCTCCTAATGAGCGCGACCCAGCAGTTGTTTGTGAGCCGTCTCAGTGATGTCTCTACAAGGGTAGTGGTCAATTAACCATCATCTTCCTTCAATGCCAGCACAGTCTTGTCACTGATTTTATTCAGTCAGTTGTTTGGAAGTCTGACACTGGACAGCAAATGAGACAAGACTCAGTGCTGAGTCACCTATGGATAACGTGCTTTTTTTCCTAGAGATGAGAGATGTCACTGAAATGAGACCAGGCTGTGGCTGCAGCCACAGTGCCATCAGATATCCTTTCAATGTTTTTTAGATCCCATCTTCAGACTGTATGTTACCTTATATTACAATGGAAACTCTTAAGGCGGTTGACATTTTATTGAAGGCTGCATACTTACTTCCAAAAAATGGGGACTGATCCTTTGCTTTGAGACGTGCAGAACAGACATATTTTGGTTATGGTCACTGGTACACTGGGGGCCAGGATGACTGAGTTCCTAGTTGGAAGGTGTGGCTGCGGCCACGTACCAAAATGCTGCTGCATCCCTTGCTGTAGGAGCCTCTACCTTTGACCGGGATCCACGCAGATACGTAAGATGCCTTTCCCTTTCCATTCCTATGCAATGCATACAGGTGTATTACACTACACGTGGTTTCTATAATCCTATTATCACATTTTTTTTCATGCACGTTCATATGACAACTCTTGGGACTCTCCATGCCTCTCTCAGCAGCACCACTGGAGCAACGACCACAGCTCAAATTAAAGAGAAGCTCCAAGTTCCCTCTGAGCCCCCAAGCAGCAGCGCTAATCTGGGTTTAAAGCTCTGTAAAGTCTGACGAAACTAAACAAACCCACCATAATACTGGGCTACAGGCTAAGACAGAGCCAGTTCTAAGTCACACCCGTAAGCATTGCTCAAGGACAGGAAGCTAGGATGTGTGCCGGATCGTCAATAGTCGGTGCCTAAAGTGGATTTAAAGGAAAAACAGGAAACAGGGTCTGGACCTGTCAAAGGACAATTCTCCCTGAAAAGCGAAAATGTAAGAAGTGAAACTTCACCGCAGATCGGCTTTGTCCGTAGCCCTCCTTACTCCAACCAAGGAGCATGAACAGGATCCTTCTTTCCTACGAACTGTTGGAATTGCTCACCAGCCAGTTCCTGCTCTGAAAAGCTCCAGTAGTCAATAAAGTGGCAAAGATGTCAGCAAACACGCTTGTTAAAGAAGTCAGTGCCTGTCTTAGCTTTCTTCGCATGATAACGTGCAGGAAGGAAGAGAAAAATCAGCCCACCCCAGTTTGAATCTCAGAGCCTTGGCTGAATAGCTTCGCCTTCGCTTGGTCTCTGCCTTTGGCTTCTTATTCGCGGGTCTAAAGGCAGCCCTGGGCTGTCTGAGGTCAAATGAAACCCTGAAGCCTGGACCCACCTCTGCCCTGTAACTTCTGAGGCTTCCAGGGTCATCTCCTCACACAGAACTGGCAAACATCATACCATGGATTCACGAGCAAATATTATGGTGTCAAAAGCGAAACCCACCTCTGCAAAACTGCAGATGGCCAACTTCTGAGCAGGAATAAGGACAGAGTAGGTAATAAAGCAGCTACCAAGAGTTTTCTTTCCTTCTGTTTGTGTTATCTAAGAAAGGGACAAAGAATAAAACCAAATTATGTTCTTTTGCTGGGCTGGGCTGTTCTTCTTCTACGTACTGCAACACTATGCAGTGTTTGCCAAGAAAAAGATAAGCAGAGAAGTTTCACTTCATTAGCAAGATTGGTTTGATTTTGCCAAACCTGCAAGAATTACATTCTTTGGCCACAGCCTTTAATTCCCCTCTGAATTTACCATCTCACAATAATTTACATTTACCAAGAACTATTTGGTGAAAACCAAACACTTGGATTTCTGCTCACCTTGCCCGCTGCCCTGCCCTTTGCCAATAACAAAAGGTTTTAAGATAGAAACTGGACTATTTAACCTTCATTAATCATTCATACTGTTCAAACACATCATCCAGTAACTGAAGAGGGGTTAATGGTAGCTAAGCTTGAGGCTGTTGTCAAAAGTAGGTTTAACTTTCTATGAACTCACTGGACACAAAGAATGCAGCCTGCTCACTATTCCGAATGTCACCAGCTCGCAGCAAACTGATGACTGCTAATGGTAATTAAATACCTCTGCAGCTATTTGTACCAATAACAAAGAGTTACTGTCAGAACTTGAATGAGGTCCATCTGCCCATTTTTAAAGAATGTTAACATTCTGTAAGTGATAAAGCAGATGGCAACCCAAAAAGGGGAGACAAAAATCAAAGTTCTGTATTATAGCCCCTCTCTGGACCTGCTCTGGAGTCCTTAATGTTTCTCCTCAGAGACAGAAGTCTAAGAACAAGGCTTCCAGACAGATCCATTGTTTCACGGCAGATTTTCCCACTGTTTCCTTTTACCACAGGCTGTAAATCCTCACTGCCCGTGAGCTGATGGGGAAGGGCCATTCTACCGCTGCTCTGTCCATCCTCACCTCGCCATGGACACGTAACGTGGTGCCAGTCAGGCTTGAACAGAGGAAGACGCTTCCCAGGATGACAACAGAGCTACTTCTCTGTCTGTCTTGGTGGGCTGCAAGCTGTACAAGGGACACGTGTATATTTGCAAAGGCAGCGCAAAGCTTTCTCCCAATTAGTCCTGTAAAATTTTATTAATGGGCTTGACTGTCACGACGCTTGTGAGTACAGACGGAAAAAAGCTTTTCTTCTCTCCACTTCTTTAATTATACTATGGATTTTTCTGAAATCTACCACCCTAGGATATATGCTCAGTTCAGAAGAATTATTTAGACTGAATCCTTCTGGGTTTGTCCAGTTAATTTCATTTGAGGTAGATTAAATGTTCAACCATTTAGTGATTTTACGCTGATTCACTAGGCAGTCCCTACACAGCATGCAAAGCTTTGATGGGGCTGGCCTGTTTCCCACTGTAGAATAAACACTTTATCCAAGCGACTCCTTGGTGATCGCAGCTGGGGCACCACAGGGAGAGTCCTGCACTTATTTACTGTTCTTATCAGCACACTGTTAATGGACAAATTTATGCAAATCAGAGAAAGATATTTGTTTCGTCTGCCACATCTAATAACAACCCTACAGTGCATTCAGAAGAGCCTCAACAACCAGGTATCTCTCTGTGGGTGAAATATTCCCACTCTCGGTGCAACCGTGGCCACGTCCAGCACCAGGAGTGCTGGCTGCAGCCCACACTGCCGCTGCCTTCTATGCATTGCAGATACTTTTGTGATGCTCACTTTGAAAAGATATATTTTTCTTGTCTCTGTAGGTTCACCTTGACAGACGTCGGTAAAGATCCAGTATTGTCATGAAAGCACGTACTTACTGCTACCATTTAACAAATACGGTATCTCAGTCCTCAAGGTTTTTTTACTGTATTCCCCAACTGCGTTTTCAGCTTTCAGCCAGGATCAGAAACAAAATAACTTCCTTCCTTGCATTGCAGCATATTTACAGTATGTGCTTCCAATAACGGTAACTAGAAAAAAAAAAACCACCTGTAAAATCATTGTGTTTGATCGCAAGATTTCCATTTTCAAAGGAAGGAACAGCATTGCAATCATTAGTTTAGATACTCTTCGCATATCTTAAACTCCTGTCTCATTTCTTAATAATTGCTCATACTTTTCATTGCTATGTTTGAGGAACGGCGAAGAACTTTTTTTTGCTGAATTAAAACAAATAAATGAGAATGATAAATGAAATTACACTCTGGAGCAGGGAAAGCCAGGAACAACTTACAGATAGAATTCTCGTCTTTTGTAGCATCACCTTCAACATTCCAACTTTTGTTCTAATGAAGAAAAACTCTTATGAGGTCTTAATTCAGGAAGGCTCTAAGTACCGTATAATACTCCTGCTGCCCCGGAGAAGTGAATCTCTTTGAGGACAGTAGAACTACCACCGTACCCACCGGCATCTAGTTAGCGACATCCCTCACTGACTTGTATAATTTAAATTTCTTTCTGTAGAGAAAGCAAAGGTTATTTTATAATCAGATCAGAAATTCCATGATCACATAATGCAAACCCTTCTGCCATGTCAAAATTGTTCAAAAGCAGCTTGTAGGAACAACACTTGGATCTCCGTTAATTCTGCCAAATTGGGCACTGCACCCTAGCAGACTGGCAGAAATCAGGTAGCAAACACGAAACCGGCACAAGACTGTATCTCCACAAAAGCTGCGCTATTTTACCCAAACTGACTCGAAATAAACTGATGCCATTTCCAAGTGTCGACTGCTGTGACGGAGACAGGAACGTTCAAGGCGAGCAGCAGATGGGTCACCGACTTCACAGACCACTCCTGTTAGAGCAGACTTTTTTCACCGCCACCTGGGTTTGAGTTACCTCACTGACTATTCTGCTGCATGTTTTTAATACAGGTGTAGAAATATAAAAACTACTGAGGTTTTTGGCCGTTGGGGTGAAACAAGCGCTCATCCGTAGTCCCACGGATTCTCAGGGAGGGAAGCAGCCGTGACCTGCCTGGGTTTCACTGACCTTCGAGGACTGAGTTGGTGGGCCTTGCCCGCGACTCTTACAGGGGACAGCCCCCCACCCTCAACCAGTTTGCTGAGGCAAAGGCGGTGTCTCAGACAGGCTATAACAGACCCACAGCCTCCCAGCACTTCACAGCCTGACTGCGCTGCGCACTGGGACTACCCAGCACTTCCCAGACATAAGCTGGCGAGAGCTCAGACCCTACTACTTCAAAAAGCCCCCCAGGCACTAGAACTAAAGGCGAATCGCACTTCATGTGCACTGAAGCACAGCTGACTTTCCACCCAGGGAAGAGCAAAATAATTTTTTAAAAAGTTAACTGAACTTTTTGAACATCACCAAAGGTTCGCTTTTGAGATCACACTGAGCTCCCTGTGAAGATCTGGGCACCTTCATATCCTCGCTTGCAGTACCGCAGCGAGTCATTACGAAGCAGATAACGATCCAAAAGCGAGGAGCCCACCGCGCTCCTGCGCTGACGTCAGGAAAGACGCACTGAGATGTCAAACCACCGGTGGGATACGTCAGGCCCGCCTGATTCTGCGAGCAATCGCTCCAGAGTTAGGTCCTCTATATGCTTATTAAGGCTGCGGTCACTCTGCAGGGAAAGACGTCTTGTGGTCCTGTGAACATCACAAGCTGCTCACAGCCTTCCCTGCGCGGCCCACGGCTGAAGGAGGCGCTGAGGACTCTCCCTCCTTGCATAAATGTCAGGTTGAGAAGGGGAATCAGCCCTGCGAATTGCAGAGGACTCGTCTCTCCCCAGCTCCGTAACCTTTCCCGGGGGGAGAGCAGCGGGCGGGAATGAAAACAAACCACGCTGGAGAAAACGAAAGCTGCAGACTTATTCTCTCACCTCTTCCTTGGGGAACCGATGGTATCAAATGCTCACATTGATTTCCTTGATTAGCCAGCTCAAACACTGCCTGGATAGCCGGGAAGCTCCAACAAAGGCGTGCGCCAGCCAGACACAAGGCGGCCAAATGAAGTTACAGAACTACTTCTTTAGTGAATGATTTCTCCCGGTGATGAGACTGATTAATGTGCTGATAAGGGTTTGTTTCATTAGGAACAAACTGTTGCTTCGTCCGCAGGATCCGTATTCGCAGTGCTCCTGAATGGCTCTTGAAGCTCATTTGCAAAGCTGTCAGGCTCAACGCAGGTAAACATTGTGTTTGATATGGTTTTGGCTGGGAGAGATTTCTAAATTACGTTGTTAATCCCTCTTTGAAGGAAAGAAGCATTTGTTGTCTGTTTAAGAAAAGTGAACTTGTTAGGTAACATATTTTTTGATGATAGAGAAGTGCAAGTGCAAAATATGTTTCTCTCTGGGATCCCAAGCGGATGATGAAACTTATTCCTCTGGACCAGGAAAAATAAGTAAACGCTTTGCTAAAGCAGCAACAAGAAACTCATCACAATGACGTGGTTTAGGAGAGCCCCGTTCACCCTCACACTGCTTTCTGTCTCGCTGGGCTCCCACGCTACTTGTACTTTAGTCTTTAAATTCTTCAGAGCACCAAGATACAATTTACTGCTGTTTAAACTGCACGTGATATTACAAGTAATGTCTCCACACTTAACTAGGGACTGACATAACATATTAAACCCAAGTATCTAACTTGATCCCGTAAGGAAACACCTAACATTTATAAAACAAGTTAATGTTCTTTTCTCTGCTCTTTTGTGCGCTTGTACTGACCGCCTCGGGGCTCAGGAGCAGCTTCCTTTCAGTTTGTCCAACTCTTCAGAATTTAAGATATCGCTATTTATCATCACTGATGTGGCTATTCTACTGAGAGCGTACTGAGAGCGACCCAAGGCAGCCCTTTTGACTGTGCGCAGCCCTGCGTGCCTGGAACGATCTCCCTTTTCCCAACCACTTCACACGGTCTGATCAAAGGCGTTACCCCTCCCCAGACACGCTGCCTCGCCGACCCCCGGAGACTAACAGTGCAGCAGAGCTGCAACTCTACAGACAATTTCATTTTCCAAATACCTACTCAAATACCTGAGCTCCTAATGGTGTAACAGAATAGCTCACGCACATCTCCCCATAGAGGAGCATTCTTTAAAGAACACCTTTAAAAACAATTGCAAAATAGTTCTGCTTCCTTTAAAAAATAAAAATGCGCTTCTGGCATGTTTCTTTTACCAGCTTGCTTGTTGGAATTCGAACATTGCATTAACACAACAAAACCTTCCAAAATGAGAGTTGCAAGGTTATACATTGCAAACAGCCTTCTGATACCAAGTGTCAAGCAACGAGCAGAAACAAACGAGAGACAGAACCATCAGGGAAGACAACTATGTGTCCCAGGACCGGGACAGGAAACCCAACTGGAAAAACAAGCAGACAAGGAAAAGCAGCAGAGAATTAAACAGAGGATACACGTGGGTGCCCTACCCAGCCTTTGAGAGCTCACCTGGCGCCCACCCGCCCCATCTGGCACCCCCTCTTCTAGAAATCGTTGTAGGTGCACCTCGGGGTCCCCTGACCGGGTGCACACAGCCACAGAAATGCCTCGTACAGAAGAAGTACAAAGTCGGACAATGGCAATGCATATAAAAAAACCAAATGAGGCAAAGGACATATTCTCGCAATGAAAGAAAATGCTGGACTACAAGCACTTACCCTGGGTGTAAAAGCAGGCGCTTTATTTCTGACCGGTGAGATGAAATACATGCGAGACCCATTAGCAACGGAACGCATTACATGGTCAATCATCTCCTGTCATAGTCCCACCACAAGCTACATGTACGTGTTCTATCCACGGGTGCAAAGTTGGTTGTTGGTGCTACGACTGAGCTTAGTCACTATGTTCATTTCTAAATAGCTCCTCTGGCAGCAAAGGGGTATTTTTCCCCCAAAACATCCATGCAACTAATACCAATCATGCAGAAATAAATGCTGAAGAACAGCCAGCACCATAAAGATTTATCAGCTATATTTGTATTTCACACTCTGTTTGTAGAAAGAGCTGACCTCTTACATAAAGCAAAAGAACAGAGATCAGGCACATCACAGGCAACAGCAATACCAGGTTTCCTGCCTGCTTGTCCTCTGCCGTTCTTAGAGCATGGACCTCAAGAGATGGAGACGGGCAGCTCAGTCTCCATGGCCCACTAGTCCTTCCTCCTTCCTCTGGTTATGACACCAGACACTAAGTAAAACCAATGGCTTTAAAGACAACGGGTATTTCAGCAAGAGATGAAGGAGTCTTCTGAGCTATCACATCACGAAAAAGGCATTTCACAGGAAGGTCAAAACCAGGACTTGGCAAATACCCATGGAAGTTCTATCACATTGAGTTAGCTAATGGACTTGCAGAGACGCTAGCAGCAGAGTCACATCACCTGACTTTAAGCCCATAATTCAGTCAGATAATCTCAGTTACCCCTTTATCATCATAAGCTTCTCCACAGAATAAATCAAGGCACTGAAGCCTTGTTCCATAGGGTCAGCCAGAAACTTCTCTCCTCCGACTGCTGAGGAAATATGAAGTGACTGAGTAACTTCGCCAGCCGAGAGAGGTGCCCAAAGCCGGGGTATAAATACCTCCCCAGGGTCGAGTACTTTTAGAAATGTGCTGCTAGAACTATTAATTCTAAAAAACGACAGCTTTGAGTTCTTATTGTCACTTGCTATTTAGCATGGTGCTATGATGGTTCCTCTTTCACCCCCAGGGTTTAGTGGAAGTTGCTTTGTTTTTCCTTCGGACAAGAATTTTCTCTTTCCTAAGTCTGCCCCCACTTTTGCTACAAATGAAGATGAAGAGCTCTCTGCCTGCAGAAAGTCACGTTGGATAGAGATTGAAAGGACCTGGTACAGTTTGCAAAGAAAGAAATTTACATCTCCTCGCACCAGCCAGCACTGAAGAAAACCTTCTCAAAGGGAGACGAATCTCGAGCGACGCAGACTGTAGAACAGAGATCTCCGTCGTAAAGCACAGGTTCAGTGACATGCACAGCCGCAGAGATTGCTCAGTGAAAATCCATCAGAAAAGAGGGCTTTCTCCTCTGCCTGGTTCCATTCAGGTCAATAGGTTGCGGGGAGCAGGACGTGGAAGGGAGGAAACGCTGTTATCCCACCTTACAGACACAAAGCCAAGTGAAAAGTCCGGGATCGCACAAAGACTGCCGCAGCACAGGCAGCGCTACACCTTGGAGCCCAACAGCCATGCTCCAAGTACGGGATCGTTCTTCCTCTCCTGAATTCTCCCGGACCTCCACCCGCCCTTGCACAGTCACACTCATCGGCGCGCGCTACAACAACCTGCGTGAGGCAGGTCTCATCGCCTTCGCTTTCTCCGCAGGGCAAATTACCCTGACAGCAGCGAGAGAAGAAACCCTGTGCCAGGCCTGCCTCTGAGCTGCCTGAAATGAAACAGCAAAGGAGGGAAGCATTGCTACATACGCTTTAAGGACGCCGGGGGGTTACCGTGCCTTCCAACAACACCCTCTCCCGGCAATTTCTCAAGCACAGTGAGCACGACCACTACTCGGTGCTTTGCGCGTGAGCCAACACCAAGGGAGCGTTAGTCATGCTACTGACACGACTAGTGCTTTGGAGGGACCCTTGAACACAGCTACGTCTCTTGTTGGCTAATGGGGGCTTTGAGAAATGGCTCATCTTGGCTGGTACAAAAACAAGCATTCACCGAATGGGAACCTTCCCCCTTTGGCTGAAAAGCTCGATGTGAGCAGAAGGTTACTTCGTGTCTGACACTGTTTAGCTAAGCGTGGCAGTGAGCGAAGCTTCCTCCCCCTTTACAGAGCTCGGTATTTAGATGCGCGCTCTTTTGTGCTAAAAATAACAAAGGGAGTATTTGGAAGAAATGGGAATAGATGAATTGATACATTATTGATAGAAGCTTCAAGCAGCCTGCCACTGTGTTTCGTAACGTGGTTGAATCTCCATTTTTAATGAAGCAACCTACGAAAATCTGATGGGGTGAAAAACGTGACCTCTCAATGATACTGTAGGCAAAAGTTCCCCTCGCACAGCTGACCTGCCCTCTTTCACAGCCCAGCGGAGTTTTACCTCCACCTGACCCTACCATTTACAGGCAAAAGGGACAATACGCTGACTCAGACAGGAGAGGTGGCATTAGAGAGATGCACGGCTCTGAAAGCGACCTAAACAAACCAGCCTTTTCTCCTATTGTGCCCAGTTTCCATCACGTGCGTCCTGACTAATACTCCATCCTATTAGAAACACACCTCCGATTCGTTGAGAACGCGTTTACTAAAACATGATTTGTAAAGAAAAATCCACGGAAATCTTGCCATCAATTGCACCAGGAGCAGAATAGCATGACAAGGAGGTACACACGGAATACCCAGAAAAGACCAGCAGAGACAGGTTTTAAAACACACAAGCGTGGGATTAAGAGAAGCCAGTGCTGGAGCATTTGTTCTCGATAACGCAAGAACAGAGAACTTCATGCAACTGGGTTTTGTACGGGGTTAAGTCTTTGTCTAAAATAACTATTCCGCTGTCATTTTGACGGTGATTCCTTATTCCCTGTGGCTGCGGTAACACCCTCAAACTGCAATCAGACAATCTGCTCTTCCTTCTTCTGTCTCCATTTTCTCAAATCTAGAAAGAAAGCACATATAACCCTCTTTCATTCAATTACCCTCAAACCTGCTAATGAACCAACACGTGCTTCTGTTTAACAAAATACTAACTCCTCCACTGTGGAGACTGGCTAATTTATAGTTGCTGCCCCGCACGCAAAACGGCATTCACTGGCCTGGAGTAAAGTAACATTGAGGATGAAAAGGTGACAATAATGGGATTACATTCAAGCGTTCACTACTCAGAATAAGGAAATAATTCATGGAAAATGCTTTCATAAAATTAATTATAAATGTGTTCATATGTCAGGGAGATAAGTATAAATGATTTCGCAACACCGTATGTAAAAGAGAGAAGCTTGACAACGCACTTCACAGAGAACATTGAGTCGCAAATACAGACCTGTATATAGTAAATGCCAATTTTTTTCCCTAGTGTTCATGAATCAACTCTAACGAAGGTGGTGGAGCCACACCTGCAGATTCCAAGAGGGAGCCGGCTATACGCGGCTCTACCTGCCCACACAGACCGTCCGTATTCAGTTCACGTTCTCAGAGGCATCAGGGGTTGGTATCACAGTGCAGAATTTTTAGCTCTTCGATCGCCATTTTTTAATTCTTTAACATATATTATTGCATTTCTGAATGGAACTATATCTTTCTATATAGTCTTTAGAGAAAAATAAGAAATCATACGGAGCGTTCGCTGGCTCTTCGTAAGTGAACTTGCTGAGGTACAATGACAACATACTATAACCCTCCCATCTTATCATTCGCGAGTGTGAAAAGGTATTTCTAACACAGTGCTCAAAGAGCGTCACTTGTTATCAGTAATCACTTCACAAGGGAGGATAATCACTTTCACAATGGAAGTACAAGGAAAAGGGGAAAAGATAGGAAGAAAAGGAGTGCAACAATACTTGTCACTGGAGAAAAAAAATAAGAAAATGTCAAAATTAGAGCCTTTATCTCCTCCGAGTTATACTACTCTAAATCCAGCAGGAGCAGAGGGACTTTTGCTAAGTGTTGTGTTCAGAAATCACCTGGCTCTCCAAAGTGACCTACATTCAAAGTCACGCTTAATCACAAGACCCCCCTTCTGGCCAGGCTTCTGAACTCAGTTCCAGCAGGATATCTTTTCTTTCTACAATTTGTTTTAACCACTACACGTATTTGCCTCTTTGGTTGGGATTCACAGCCATCTCTAAATATTAAGCGCTAAATTAAAACCCTTAGTTTTGCTCTCTAGCAGAATGGAAGAATGACCTTGCGATCAAAAGGGCTGGACTAGGATTCCAAACTCTGGGTTTAATTCCTCACTTCCATACAGGATCCTTGCATGACTTCAGACAAATCACCTACCAAATCTCTCTCCACTTCAATTTCTTGTTATAAAACGGGGATAAATATTATGTTATCCGTGAGGACATGCCACAAAGCTTTGTACGGCCTCTGGCTGCCCAGTGCAATGGTATCTCAAAGGCAGCGGCAGGCTGCAATGATGACTTGGATTCCCATCCTGGAAGCTGTCCCACACACCTTGCGAGAAAGCTTAGGCCTGCTACAAAATCAGTTTACATGATTCCCTTCGACCAGAAGGAGATAACAGTAACAAAACAGGAGCTGGAGAAAGCCCCTCGAACCCACTGGAGCCGGCAGAGCAAGATGTGCCACCCGCACACAACCGGTTGGGTACAAGCACCGCTCTGCAGCGGTCTCATCGCTGTCGCGGTTCATAGCGACTGCGCCCCACTAAAAATGCCTTGGTTTTAGCACGGGACCCCACCATTTGATACGGCCCCTTAGCATTAGAGTGCTACAGCAGCAAAAGTTGGCTCAAGCTTGAAATAAATCCCACCAGGAACGGCCCCAGAGGGAAAATCAGTGTCCCCTAGAAACCTCGCCACGAGGCCGGGCTGCTCCCACAGCCCGCGCCCTCCATGAGTGACACGGGGCCGCCTCCCAGGACAGTTCGTGGTGGCAGGGACGGCTGAGCAGGAGCCAGGACGGTGGGGTGAATGCCGCCGCTCCAGAAGCCGGGCTCTGGGGTTTGCTCCCCCTCCCCTGATGCTTTTAGAGGGTTAACTTTCTCACAATCAGATATCGGGCCAATCTAGAGTTTCAGGCCCACAGTCCGCCCGGCAGCTTGAAGCGAGGGAGTTAAGCACGATGCCCCTGATAATTTGTGTGTTTCTCATGCAGTTCTGTTTACCTCAGAGAATAGCTCAGATTCATGTGGTGGCTCATCTGTTTGTTTCCCAGGAGTGTCCTCCTCATCAGGTACAAATGACTTGTTGTTTCCCCGTCCCGTCTGCCTCCTTGGTGACGGATAGATGAGAACCGTTCCCTGTGCGCCGGGGACTCTAATGTGATCTGGGTCGCGCTTGTGGCAGGCGGGGGCGGCGGGGGGAGAGGAGTGCAGGGACGGGGCAGTTAACACTATGAGCACTACAATCCCTTTGTAGACGAGCGTGTTTGCGTGCGTTTCCAACCCCGCCGCAATCCGCTGCCAGCTGCTTCGCCATCCCCGAGCCAGGGGAACAATGGCCCAGGAGCAACGCTGGCAGCGGAGACAGGTCTAAAAATAGATCTTCAGAGGGCTAAAACTGGGGGGGGGGCAACACGATTTGATTGTTTCTAGTAACAGGTTTATTTTCTGCAAAGTGAGAAGTCACCACGTTTATTGCCTTGGACTGCAGGAGCACTCCCGGAGGCCGGATTCTGCCCTCACTCAGAGGGAAACGGGGAGGCACCAATCCACCCCTTTCACTTATTTACATTAGACAACGTATTACCCAAGTCACAATCCACTGCTTTGCTGGATGCCTGCCTGATGACAGAAGATGCAGTGGTATTTATACAGCCAGCCTCCATTCCCTTTCACTTTTTCTTTAGAAACTCATTTTTATAGGCAGTCTTAATTTGGCAGTTACAGTTCAGCAGGGATCACATGAGCATTTTTTCTTTTGATTCCCATAGTTTCAGATGCCCTGAACTCCATTCAAATTCAAGTCCAAGCACAGAGAAGCCAAGTTTCACCAGGACTATGACTGCAATCAGACATTTCTGGGAACATCACAGTTTCTACAGAAAACCTCAAACTGACCCCATTTCTGTCAAATCTGGCTAGAGATTCATCAAAAAAGTTCACAAACTCCTTAACAAACCTGAGTAAAAGCTCAGTCTTGGCTCTTAATGATATCCACGAGTCGTGTTGCTGACAGCAGAGGCAGCAGGATTGGGATCCCAGTTAATTAACCTCCACGTTTTACACTGTGTGCAGAAAACATTTCACACAATTCCACTTGTCTCAATCAACCGGCTCAATTAATAAAAACAGGTCTGGGAAGATGCTCCCACTGGAGTTTTGGCAGCATCTTTGGCTTGCCTGTGTTCTCCTCTTGTGTGACTGGGAGGAAATCCTGTTGATTTCATTTTCATCTTTCTCTCTCAATTTGAAAATAGAATCTATGATTTTCCATCATTTCCACTTAGATAGAAATATGTTGTGAAAGGTAATTTTATTGCTGAGAAATAATCTTCCTAATGTCAGCCATTATTTCACTCTCAGTGTGACAACTAGGGTAAGTGTTGGAAATCACTGTATGTTTCAGCTAAAGTATCTTGACAACACAAACGAAGAAGAAAAAGGTAGTCTTTTTGTTAATGAAAACTGCACTGTTATTTTGGTCTATAATGGAGAGGTTCATGTAAATGATTGCCTGTCGTCTATACTAAAGAAAAATAGCAAAAAAAAAAAAAAAAATTCGGCAAGCAGGAGAAGCGGTTTCCTTCCTTCCTCCTTGAATTCACTCTTATCATCTTTACTGTAATCAGCCCTTTCACAACATTCTACCTCTGATATAATGCTCATTGACTCCCTTAGTAAAATACATCAAAATTGATCACCAGACCGGGGCTATAACCTTTGCAAAAACTAGGGAAACTACTGAAATTCTAGCCATTCACTGTTACGAGTAAACATTATCCTATTTATAGATCTATAGGCATTTGGTATGTAATGTTAGACAGTAAAATCGCCTAGCCCATGCCTCACAACCACCTTTATGTCAACTGAGAGCGGAGGATTCCTTCCTTTGGGGACAGGGGACAGATGATATCTCCTACTGCTGTCATCCCTCAGGGCTCCTCTCCAGCGCCACATTTCTCCCCTTCCTCCACGGCACCTGCAGACAAAAGAGCTGTCCTCCTATGTCGGCAGTGCAAAATCCAAGCTTAGAGACAGGGAGACAGAAACATGTTGATAAAGATGCATTATTTGATGGGTTTTGCCCAACTTGACTGTTGGAGAAAGAAGAAATTTTCCGATTTTTTTGCTGACCTGTTCCCCCTCCATACTGAGCGAACAAGGACGTTTTTGCTAACTCCCTAACCTAGTTTTCAATTAGCTTTAGCAATCAGGTCTGCAAAGTCATAGAATCACTGAATGGTTTGGGCTGGAAGGGACCTTAAAGCCCATCTCGTTCCAGCCCCCGCCCTGGGCAGGGACACCTCCCACCAGCCCAGGTTGCTCCAAGCCCCGTCCAACCTGGCCTTGGACCCCTCCGGGGCTGGGGAAGTCCAAGCAGCAGAGAGGGTTATGAGAAAACTGAAATCACAAGTGGACTGTCCGTGGGTAAAACAGAACTCTGCAGCATCTTCAGTATCTCAGCGCTCTGGCTGCTTCCTATGGCAACTACTGCTCTCAGTAATTTATTCATGTCTTAAAATTCCAGGTCATCAGATCTGCCCTTTGCAATCATATTACAATCTCTTAAATTTACGCTTCGCATTCAACAGAGAATCTCTGATGAAGTTTTTCAGCTTGATTTTCCAACTATCTGGGAACTCCAGATAGTGCTTCCAGCAGATGGAATATGTGAAGATTTTGCTTCTCAGATTTATAGCTCGAAATGATGAATGCTGGTATTACATTTGGGCAAAGCTTATTCACACAAATAGTCTTTTCTCATGGAAATAGCTTCACTTAAGAGGGAGTGAGCAAAGAATTTGCCGAATTGGATGAGAATTCCCTGAATCTATTCCTGGTACAGATCTAGCTTGCTTTTCACTGCCTGATGAAGAAAAACAAGCAAAAACAAAACAAGGAACACTTCTAGAATTTTAAGAGGTTGAGGGACACAGAGTGACGGATGGCAGTGAGACCCTCCACCGCAGTTCTGTAAGCAGCAAGAAGTCCCGGGTCCCTTGATTTCAGCTCGGTGATCCCGAGTTGCCCCCTGGGGAAAAGGTAGAGCAAAACCACTCCGGCTTAGCTCCCTACCTAACCATGCTGCCAGATACATATGTTACCTATGAAAAGCACAACGTAGGACAATTAAAATGCAATAATTTCATATGAATGGTGTGGAGCAGCTCTGCTGGCAGCTCGTTGATGAGGGCAAAGCTGCCAGGGCCCTACTTCGCTTTCCAGCCACCACTTTGTTGCCGGGGCAGTCAAAGATAGGGGGCAGCTTCACCAGGTGAGGGAGGGAAACTAAGATTTGTGCCCTGATTCTTCTTAAGCCATTTCCATAGGGTTTTCTTTCTTAACATGCAAAACAAAAAGTACACCATCTGAAAGACCTTGGGCAACAACACGGGAGCACTTCCCCACCTCAGGCGGTTGCCTGGGGGGAGGCTCCACTGTGCCCTACCAAGACGGTTTTCCCCTTCTTCTGTGTTACTGCAGCAGCGTCAGGCGGCAGGCAGGGAACTTGGTACCCTTTACCAGCTGTAATCTTTTACCTGTCAAAGTCTTGCAACCAATTCATTTGTCTACGCTAATTTTAAAAGCAGAAATGACCCTTTCCTTCAAAGCACGACCCTTCCTAATTGAAGAACTACGAAACGCCTGGCAGGACTGAACACTACTCCTCCTGCACAGCAATGAACATCAAGAGGTCTTCCGCAAGCTGTCACAGTCTGCTGATGTCCAGAAGATTTCCTAAGGCCCCAAAAGTAAAAGTCTGAATCTCTACTTCTGCCCAAACACGCACATGGCTCCTGAGCTCAGGAGTGGCCTAACAGATAGGGAATTTCCCATAGAAATAAGAATTTCTAACAGAGACAGGTAAAGATCCACCGTTTGCCTCGGGCTGTTTTCCAGCATCAACAGGCCGCTTCTGTAGGGACATGTATCTAAACCGGGGCAGCCTTCGTAACAGGAACAGAACAACAAGACACAGAAGCTTCCCCCGAAGCGAGATGTTTGCGGAGGGCTGAGACGTCCCTCCCACGGGTGCACCCACACGACGTCCCTCGACCCACCCGCCCTCCACAGCCTCCGGGAGCTGCCTGCCCAGGAGCTGAGCCCCTCCGCTCAGTGCTGCCAGCACGCACACAGTCGCCTGCCTGCAGTCCGAGGGTAGGGAAACATAACCCGCTTGCTCTTACACAATTTAACCCAAGCATCCCCGCCTGGGGTAAAGGGAAGTCGTTATTGCCAATCCCCCAGGCTTCCTGCCCCGCTTCTGCTGTGGGCAGCATCCCCACGCCAAAGGTGCTCCCTCTCTCTCTCCTCTCTGATCTGAAGCTTTTTAGGATCATAGAAGTGTCTGGGTTGGAAGGGACCTTTCAGATCATCGAGTCCAGCCATCAACCTAACACCGACAAAAACCACCACTACCCCACGTCCCTCAGCACCACGTCTGCCCGTCTTCTAAATACCTCCAGGGATGGCGCCTCAACCACTTCCCTGGGAGCCTGCTCCAGTGCTTTCAGTGCTCTCACCAGTGAGAGACTGACCAAGGAATCAGCCTCAGATGGGGAGGCAATTCAGGCTTCCCACTGACCCTTCAGCAGCAGTAATTTTAGGGCACGCGTGCCTCTGAAGAGACCCACAAACCAGAAATCATAGCTCCAGACAGAGCAGCCCAGTTCCCCTGCTGGGGGAGAGGGAAAAAGGAGCTCAGCCTGTGAAACAACATTGTGTGCAACACACAGCAACAGGGTGGAAAGCCCTGAACCCGCCCCAGAGGCGATTTGCTGGCAGTTTCCAATTTAATTGCTGGGAAGGCAAAGAGCAGGTGGTGAGCAGCAACGGGCAGGACGTGCCACGCCACGTCGGGCAGAGCCAGCACTCCCCTCAAAAACACCTGCGTTCCGTCCTCTTCACCACCAGGAGTACGGGACGAAAACGGGACGTGAAAGTGCATTCTCATGGCATCATTTGAGGAAAACGCAGATTTAAAGAAAACCATATTTCCAGAGACCTCCAGAAGCTGAGGTCTGGCCCTGCCACCCGGTTACAGGTGACTGATGTTCACTGGTGCAAACCCCACTCGTACCAGCAACGCACAACAAGGATTAATGATTTTTCATGCACAATTATGGCAGAAATTTAAACCTTAATTTGCTCCTGCTTTCTGTTAATAGCAAGCTCCCAGGCATTCTTGGGAGGTGAATTTAAACCTCAAGCTCAGGCACTTGAGTGTGGCAAACGTTAAACCAGCACAGACAAGGGCTGAGATATTCTGTACAGGAAAGTTCTTGAGTACTTAAGCCAGCCGTGGAAAAGGCTTTCCCAAAATATATTCACTGTTGGGATTAAGTGGTATTTCTTGAGGTTATATTATATAAGGAAGAAGGACAAAGGGAGCAAAGGCCTTAGCTCCCTTGGAAATTCCATGGGAATTAGGCACCCAGCATCGTGCTCTGAAAAGTCTTACTTCAGTTCTTTTTCAGCCTCTTGGGATTTTTTTTTTTTTTTTAAATATATTTTGAAAAACAACAGCCTTGTTTACAAACCCTGCCGGGGGGGGGCAGGCTGCTTCCTTCAGATTAGGAGCACAGAAAAACCTCCAACACCGCCCTGCCTGAGAGAAAACCTCTTTCTGCTCCAGATCCTTGCGCCAGGAGAGGTGGCTCCGGAGCACGGGAGGCAGCAGACCCTCTGCCACCAGCCGGCCCCTGCAGCCCCCGTCAACCCAAGGCGACCTGCTGGCATCGGCAAAACTGCCCTTCCAGGACTCACAAAAAAAAAAATAAACCAAAATATATCCTATATATGATGACCCAAAACCCCTGAAAGGGTTTGGGGACCCTTTTTAGGGGCAAAAAGGGGTTTTAGGGACAAAGGATTACTATTCACTACTTGTTTATATAAAATCCAAGCTCACGCAGTTCATACTCATCCATATACAATGGAAAGTAATTGCAGGGAGCAACTGTCTTATTTTGTCGTGAGGCATGTTTATGTGTGGGTGGATAATGGGAATAGCAATGGGTTGGTTGGGCTTGGTAATAGAATACTTTGCAGGTATGGCAAAAAAGCTAAAACACAGCAATCACCAAGGTCAGTCTGCTGTTCCTCAGAACAAAGTCTTTATAAGCCACCCAAGACCTGAAAAGCAAGCAAGAGCGCTTGGCACCTGCTTGAATGCGGGACGGCGGGACTATTTCAGGACGGGTATTAGTTCAGCGTCTAAGAAACAGGGCAGCGCTTTGGCCTGGGACGTCTGGGTGCTACTGGAGTCTTACCAGTTGAAAAAGTCACAATCTGCTCACGGACAAAGTGTGACCAGGAGAATAAGCTAGTTTTTACAGTAAATAACTTACGGCAAATTATTTGCTCGATGTCATACAGGGCCTTGCCTGTTCAAACCTTACAGATGGGCGATACTTTGTGGTCTCTGCGGAATCTTCAAATCCATTACCACAACTGGGTTTTGGTTTAAAAAAAAAAAAAGAAGGAAAAAGAAAAAAAAGAGGGGGAGAGGGGTTTCCCCCCCCCCCCTTTTTTTTCCAGAATTAACCATTTTCTTTGAAGGGAAAACAAAGCTAACAGGTTTGAAGGAAGGAGTTTTCACATTCTTTTTAGAAAGTCTATTTATGAGGAATAAAAACCTACTTTTCAAGTCTATACTTAAACTTGAAAGAGGACTGTTGCCTAAAACTAGCCATTTGCCTACTTTCTCATGCTAATGTCCTGTTTATAAGTGACACCTTCACGGCCTCCTGCTATATCAATTTCACTTCCCCAGAGAAAGAAAAACCAGATCCTGTGACTAGTGCACTGGATTGATAATCTAGCCTAATGCTGACAGATAAATGCACTAATTTTCTTCTGTGGTTGGCTCCACATTGCGGAGTAAATCTGCTTCTAACAACTGCCTCAATAGGCTCTGTAACCTGTCCAAAAGATGATGTCAAGTGCTACAAGGGCCTAGGGCTAGTATGGCAGGTAAGAGTTACCACCGGGATAAAGTTACAGGTGAGGGTTTGAATGGGAGGGTTATTTTAAACGACAGCCTGGCTGGAAATACAGATTGCTTTTTAAAAAGTTGAAAGAGTCGAGAAATAAAGAGCAACTTATATAATTTTTTAGTCTGTGTCCTCACTCTGAAAATCAGCATGTTCTGACCAGAAGTCAGCTGAGGGGTTGCACCCCCCATGAAACCCCCAGAGTTTGTTACGCTGCGTACAGTGGTGGCGAGGAAAGGGATGTGCCTGCCCTGGGTCCGGTGGCAGCACAGGCGCTGGGTTCCCGTGGAGCACCAGGACCGTCCCTAACTCGGGAGCAGAGCACGAGCCTCAACAGCATTCCCTGCGCGCGGGAGGCTACTGGGGGATACTGGTGCCTGCTCCCACCTCCTGCCTTGCAGGAAGCTCCAGTGCAGGCAGGGGCCGGGGCTGACTCCGGTACAGACGCTGGTGACTGTGTCCATGGCTCACTGGAGATATAAACTACAGGCGCTGATGGAGAACCAGAGGGCTTGGGGTTTCTTGAAATTCAGTTCAAACGCTGGGGGGCAGGGCGGGCAATGAAAAACAATTAACTATTTTTTTTTAATTCCATGCCAAATATGTGGGTCGTTTCTGAGGATGTCACCAGCATCTGCAGAGCCAGCGCGGTATCAGCGTTGCTTTTCTCTTATTGGTTTTCTTGCTGAATTCCAGGATCACTACGCTGGTTGCTACCAATTTATAGCACTTCAATGTTCATTTATCATTTTGACCAAAAGAGCAACTTTGGTGGACGTTTATTGATTCCCTCTTTGGAAAAGATCACAAGCAATAGCTTTTTAAATAAAAAGGGTCTTTGGGTTACATGGATAACCCTGGCACTGAGGGATACGTCTCTGACTCTGCTCTCATGTCTAAAATGTTCAATCAGCTCCCACTCCCCTAACCTGAAACAAAAATAAAACCTCATTTTAATCACATCTTTTTCTCCTGATTTTCTCTCCCCACCTCCTGACCTTTCCATGTGAAGAGGATCACGCAGAACATTTCAGCTTTTCTTAGGCTAACTTTTGCTCACTTTGAATAGCACTTATATAGGTCAATAGCATCACCTCCCCTTTCACCCCCCTCCCCATCGCAGAAGAAATACAGGATCTGACCTCTTTAATGCGTCAGTTAACAGGATGCCTCCTTGTTTGTTTATGGCCCAGAAAGTTTGATATTTAAATGAAACAAAATATTCAGGAAAGAGACGGACCTTATAGTTTCTGGGTCTGGGGTTTTTTTTCGCGTTTGTCCAGCACCAAGCACACCTGGCTCTGAGTCAGGCTCCTCGCTGCTATTTCAGTATAGCAGTAGGAGCAGGAGTACTCTGACCACAAACTACGGGATTAACAATGGTGGCTCTACTCTCGTTACAGAATACACGGGAAAAATATGCCATACGAATAGCGTGTACTACAGCACGCGCAAACCCGCCTGTACACTGCAGGTAAACTCTAGTTCACTGCTGCATTGCTACAGAAAAACGCCAAAAAGGAAGCCAATGTCTGAAGGCAGTGGGTCACCAGTTCGGTCATATTCTAATACGTCATTGTTACGGTCACAAGGAGACAATAAAACACATATAGGAGGACACAGAGAGAAAACGTTCTTTGACAGCAATAACGGTGTGCATATTTTGTGCACTTTCTGAAATCTTCTGCAACTAATATATATTTCTCTTCTAGGTTGTTTTGGGTTTGTTTTTTTTCTTTTTCTATTCTAAATATTTCTGAGTGCCACCCTTTCCTGAGCAGAGGAAGCTAAAAGTTTCGGTAACATTTCAGGCTGAGCGTTTATCCTTTACTTCTGTATGACTGTTCAGTGAATCCACTCCTGCTCCTGCCGAAGTCTAGTGAGAGTTCGGGCACTGCATTCCCTGGGAACTGGACGGAGCCTCCAACTACTGACTTTGTGAGGCTTCAGCCATGCAAAACCCTGCTGGCACAAGTAACGCATAAGAGCAAAAATAAAGATTCTGCCTCTTTGAAACGTTTAACCACGGCTCGTTTGTTAATCCAGCGGTTGAAAGGTGAAAAAACGCCCACTGATTCCGAAAAGTTTGGAAACAGGTATTATTTTTTGGACCGTAATGCCTTTGCTAGCTGTTAGCGTTGGAAATATTTAGGCATAAATCAATTTTGTCCCAAAATAGAGTCCACAAGGAGGAATCGGCAGAAACCGGAACAAAGTCCTGCATTGTGCTCTGCCAAACGCCCGTGGAGATTTTTCACTAGAGGGCGCTACCGCATCGCCGCCCGGCGCCGCCCGGCACAAAGGAGGCGAGCGGCCGGGCCGGCCAGTGCGGGCTGCGCACAGGCTGCTTCCTCCTGCGAGAAACGCCTTTTAATCGCATCGCAGAATTTGTCCCTTCCCCCCCCGACCCCCTTTTTTTTTTTAGTAGCGGGACTTCGATACTCGGCCATGATGTTATTCACCAGTTCGTACGTGGCGCCTTCGCATCATCAAGTTCTGACTCTGGAGGCTGCAGAGCTCATTAAAAATAGCCTGCACTGAGTTAGCAGTTCTCATCGCAGCAGTTCAAGGAGGCTGTATTTGGGAATTATGCTGCTGAATTAGCACAACAAATAAGGAATAATATGGGGCATAAGGCAGAGGAAACTTACACTTGGGCTGCTTCCTTTCTTTGTATTCAGCGCTGCTCGCAGGCACCCTGCCCATTCGAGGGCAGGGAAGGAGCTCAAACTGGGAGTCACAGGGGGAAACAGGGAGAGAGAAATACAAGGGAGCTATGCTTTTCTCCCAAACAAATGCTACTCGCAACAACCTGTGATGATTTCCTAACTGCTTTTATTAAAATAAATTCGCCTCACTGAAAGGAAGGTGCAAAAAGATTGAAACGTTTCATGCTTAGGCATTTTGAATTTTTTTTTTTTTAAAAAGTGTTTTCTTTGATGGGTACGCAATGCTCGCCCCACTCAGTGTTGGAGGACAAATACAAATGAAGGTTTTCTTTCAATGCTTCTGGCTGAGAGAGAGCACAGAGGTCGCTTCTAAGGTGACTAGTTTTTAGTTTGAGAACGGTGGGTCCCCTGTTTCTCAAGACACTCGCTGCTTTGTAGTCCATTGCTATGCACCTGAAAACTTCCCACTGACTTCCAGGGGAAATTTGGCTGCTCAGGAATGTGGGATTGGGCTCTGGAATGGCAATCGCATACAGAGAACTTAACAATGCGCAAAAATTTAACCCTTCAATGGAGCTAGTCACATGCTTAAAGATATTCCTGCATTTATTACCCTGCTTCACATAGAAGACAGCAAGCAATGCATTTGTTATATTAGAAAATTATAAGGGAAAAACCCCAACAGTCAGGTGATTTGGGTTTTTTTGAAACCGTACAGTTCATCCAAACATTTAGCTTCTTAAGTCTTCACTGATCTAAATCTGATTTCTGAAAGCTCGGGAAACTTGGCATCTGGTTTAGGGCACAATCTAACTCCCTTTAACCAGATGAGAATTCAGCCATTTCTAGTCGCAGTTAGAGGAAGCCCGTGATTATAAAGCCCCGCTAAATTCCTGCACTGTGCTTAGAACTCTACGAATACTTCGTTAGTGAAACGTTCTTGCTAAACTTAATGGAAAAGTCAGTTTATTGCAATGATTAAAACTGACCTGCTTACGGCATCCCTCAGGTGGAATGGCAGCCGGCTAAAAGGGTCCCGTCTCAGCGGGGCTGGGAGAAAAGCCGAGGTGTTTCTGACTTGGGGGCCTCCTACGTCAGATAGCAGCGGACGTCAACAAAAGTTGCTCGTAAGCTGCAGGCAAAACGTCAGCAAAGCAGGGTGAGCAGGTTGTGTATGGGGCCAGAATGTCTGAACTCTACCAAGTGCTGCTGAGGAAAACGGCGTCAGGGCCAGGTGTGTTAATTGGGAAGGGAGAGCAGCAGCGAGGGGGGACCCTGTGGCCCCCGGGATGAGCACCGTGCTCCATAATATCTCACTCTGGCTCTTCACTGTAGGACCAATAACAGACCCTTTGGCTATGAAGAAAGTGCAACTGGGGTAATATTAAAAAAAGAAGCCGAGTCCCAAGGTTTTGGCAATCATATGTTTTGCTATTATGGGTTATGGAAAACTAGCCCTGTGCGGACAAGCCTGGGAAGGGATGAGTGAGCAGAATACAATGTCTTTCCTAATATAAACAGATTATTTTGCATTATGGCAGATTTAGGAATGTAAAATGTTCACTCTGTAGCTAGTTAAAGGCTTACTATAATTGCTCTACTACTGCTATTGCTACAGGATTCCCTGTCTCGCCCAGCTGGTGGATGTTGCTTGGCTTTCAGGCTCTCTTTGCAAGGGGTTGCTGGAGATGGGAAGGAGGAGATCTGACGAGAGATCCTCCATCCACGGTGCCACAGACATTCTGCGTTGTACAACAGTTCATAACTCATTTAATCCAGTCTGAGAACACACCTTAGAAACACACAGAATCCAAAACATGAAAGGGAGCCTTCGCCTCCTCCCTTTCAGAGGAGCGGCTGTTTGGGCAGCGCAAGAATATGAGACAGGGCAAAACCTGGCCAGACTGAAGCCAACAGTAAAACATCGCTGGATGTCAGAGGATTTGGAGTTTCACCCGAGACAGTACCAGCTGCGCACCGAAAACTGAGTAAATTCCCTTTGCCTGGGCCTGCACCTCAAAATGGAGGTCTCAAGCCCAGCGACGGAGCGTTCTGCTGGGGAACGAGAAACCCAGCCCCTGTCTCTTACGTACAAGGGAGATACTTCGCAATCCAAGGTCAAAACTCTAGCTGCAAGCAACCCAAGTATTTTGTGTGAAAAGACAGATGTAGGTACAAATTTAGTTACTAATTCATGCGTCAATACGAGATTAAGCCGAAAAGCAGAATCCAAACACTCCCAAAATTTGGACAAGAATTCCAGTCTGGGCTTGCAAGCAGGCCTGTGTGTTCAAATGGATAGTCAAAGACAATCTGGCTTCTTTTGTCAGAGAACCACTTTCTTAACTCCGCCAGCAGCGCTTCAGCCTGCCTGACGTTTCGTGTGGTACCTTTTTTTAAACACAGAATTAAAGGGGGGGGGGATCCTTAACCCAACACCTTTAGGGCTTTTGTTTTGTTTTTGCAACTCTTCTGTTTCTGAAAAAAAGCATCAAGTAATCTGTTGATGAGAGAAGGAAAAATATATTTAAGCAAGGAAAAATATGCTGCTACAGTAAAACTGTGTCAGATTCTATTAATTCAGGTTTTCATTGTCTGATATTTCCAGGCACAGTGGGCTTTTTGGTAGACCTCTGAGCTCTGTTTTCTAACAGAGGCATAGCACAGGCCTGGCAGGAAGGGGTAGCGCTCTCATTGTTATACACCTCAAAGAGAAAATATAATCGTCATGCCTTCAGAAGGGCCAGGACTGAACCCCAAAACAACAGCCTTGTCTTCCTTTAAAAGGGTGAGCAAAGCTGCGGCAAAGCCCTGTCAGTGCGTGCCTGTGAATTACTCCCTCATCGAGTGGCCGATCACACTACACTAATATCGTGGGCACATTCTGCTTTGTTAGCAATACTGAATTCCACTGCGGCGCTAATGAAGAACCGGTCCTCATGTAAGACACGGTATCTCCAGGATGTGTCTATTCTGCTATGAAATGATTTCCTTTTGTCAAGAGTATTAGGAGATTACTAACTGGAAAATATTTAAACACAACACAAGGAGGAAAATGTCTCCTTTGGGGAAGCTGCAGGAACACACAGTAATGTAATTCCAATACAAACAAGCGCATCTAGTCAATATTAAGCGTCTGTCCTTGGCGTGTGAGCCAAGGAGGCACCAAGCCTTTTACACGGCACTGCGACCGATGCTGGTTCTTTATCTGGAGAGATCTGAGCGGGGAGAGGTTTTGGCAGTCCCTGGCTCTATCCACAGCGTTTTGCAAAGTTCACCCAAGTAGCATCATGGTTTGCCTGTTGGATTAGCTGAAACTGGAGCCTTTCCAGCTCAATATCAAATTTCAGAGGTAGCAAAACCAAGAATAACAACAGGCTCATTGGTATTATTTTGGAAGCATCCCACGAGGCCGAGGGCAAGCGCGGGACTCACCGGGCAATTGCCGCACGTCGCGGTTCTGCACGCTCCAAAGAAGTGCTTTTGCCCGGTCCCTCCTCCCGCCACCCGCATCGCAATGGAGCATAATAAAATCCAAAAGACGCAGGAAAAGAAATCAAGTTACAGCCAGATGTGTTGCACTGAATTAAAACACAGTCACCCACAAAATAAATTTCCTGAAGCTAACTTCTAGTTCAGCCTCAATAACGTCTCTCTACCTGCAGGAATGTCCCTCTCAGATTGCACGTCCCTCAATAACATCAGCAGTAGTGAAATAAATTATAAAGACCGTGTAAGGCGAAAAACTTCTTAATCTAATCTGTACCTGTAGCTGAGAAAAATCTCTATTGTTATTTTAAATTTCACAGCAATACGAATCCCGCTCTGAATGCCCCAAAGGTAAAAAGTGTAACTGGTTCCAATCAACACGCCCAGTTCTGATGCCCCTTTTGCCCTACTGTCTTTGCACAAAATATCCACGTTCTTTCAAAACAAAATTAATGCCAAAACTAATCCAGGGCTTTCTGAAATCATCAGGATTATTTTCACAGATTTCGAAGGGGTTTCAATCTGGTCTGCTAAACGAGTCATTCATCGTTTTTAAAATTGGGCGGGCTGGTTTAGCATGCAGCTGAGGATTTGAGAGCACGTACACAGAAACCAGTGCCGGATTTTCTGAAGTCTTCAAGGCTGTCCAAGCTCTTCTCTCATTTAGGTCAGCAGAAGTCCTAACACTGAGGCTTTTCTAAAATTCCTCCATGCTGCCTAAATTTAGCCAGATTAATCCTTCAGTACTGGAAAAAGACTACATATCTCAATATAGGGCCTGATCCTTTCCAATTTACGCACGAGTAATGTCATGTACTTACTGGCCGTGGTGGGTTTATTCCTCAGTGTCCACTTCCACAATATCAAGAATAATTTTTAGGAGTCCCATCTCAAGATATGTTGTTATTCATCACAGGCTGCTTGCATATATTCTTCCTTACTGGTTCCATAATACCCCTTGCTGTGGATGACTTGGGTTCATTATATCCCAAGCCATTTCTTTTTCCTGTATTATTATTATATCATTATGCAAAGTAAAACTCAATGATAATTTTAAATAAGCTTGTGTATTCCACTTCACCAGTGCTGACAGACAAAATGTCACATATTGCTTCTTTTTTGTTAAGAAGTTACTGTTCTCTCTCAGTTGCATAATCCTAACACAAAGTAAAGAGTATTTGAGGGTTTGTTTAAAATGATTCAGTTTCATTATACTGCTACAAGTGGTGCTGACAGCAAAACCACTTGCTTGCCTAAAATAAAATGAAACATAAAGGATTTCTCTTCTTGCACATGGAAGTTGTGCAAGCTACCTTATTGCATTTGTCAGTTTTACACGAGTAATCTCACTACCTCAAATTTCACTCCGTTTCTACCAAATCAATAACAAACTTCCAGTATTATTGCATGCAATAGTTTTAATTCTCGTGTGTTAGCAAACAGTTCTCTCTCCTGATCACTGCTTTTATAATGGCTAAATTCTACCTCAAAGGCAAATTTGTCTTCCTTCTCTTTGATAACAGTCTGCAGGAATCCAATAGGCAGAACTGAGTCCTGCCTTGTCCAGGACAGGGATGAGTTTGAGAGGTCTGTCGTTTCTTAAAGGAAGATCGTAGATGAGAGCAAATCAGAATCAATCCTTTCAAACTATAATTAAAGAGATTCTAGGCTATTTATGAATTAGAGAGCACGTTTCTTCAGTGGTTGCCCTACTTAGCAACACTGAAATAAAATATTTTCTCCTGCAAAGGGGAAGACCTCAGCCCTGGATATTCCCTGGGGATGCTAATCTCGCTTCTGCCACCACACCGGTCCAATAGGAAGAGATCAACTACTGCAACGAAAGGGCCGGTACGTAAGTAATTTTTAGGATGTCATGCATGCAGCCCCAGCTGCTCAGCCATCAGGGTTGTTAGGATTTGGCCCTTTGCCACCAGCTGACAGCCAAGCAGAAAACGAACCATAAGGGTTAAATCACATCTCCGTATAGACCAACCTTGCTGGCCCAAGGCATACTGCAATAGTGGCCAAGGAAAGCAAGAGCGCAGGGAATTAGCTTTTTACCACAACACATCCAGCAGGAAAATGGCAAGCTGATCTTGAGGTAATTCCTTTTAACTAGTGTCCAATAAATTGCTCATGAAACCCAGAATAGTTCTTCTGCAGTACCACATTCTTGTCATATACTTGATCTGGGGTGGGGTGGGGTGTTAAAGTTTTTATCAAAAATATGCGCTGCATAGATGAAAATCAGTCAGCCAATTCAACAGCTCTCTTTGGCCTGTACCCACTCACTCCGTCTCTGTGTTGGCTTTTGCAAAGCGGGCGCACTTTTGATGAAGAAAGAACTTGGGCTACTGATAACACAGATATATGTTACCTTCTGCACAGGTTGATTGGGTTTTTTCTTTACTTGCTAATCAGTTAATTTTTTATGTGGCACTTGAAAATCTGAACAAAATACTTCAAGGGGACAAAGATCATCTGGAGAACTTCCCAGCTCCAGACTGGATAGTCGTGGCCTTCGGTGCCATAGAAAACTCTACGGAAATATTAGTAGAGGCAAGAGACTTCAGCCACTCTGCAACCGATTTCCTGTACTGCACACAGGAAACCCTCAGAACTAATAAAGCCCAATGGCTGCTTACTTTCTATCCTAAAGGATCTGCTCGGAAAGATCTTATCCTGTGCACGCTATTTTGTACGGTACCTAAACGGGCCCCCTCTGCCTACGCCTCCTGCAGATTCAGCACCAAAGCACCGCTAGGATTCTTGATGCGAAACAAAAATGCGATATAAATTCAAAGCCCCAAATGAACCCCATCGGTTCAGGATTACAGGAGAATGATGTTTCTTGACCAGGCTACTCTACTTTTCCAGATACTCAATTATATAAGACTATTAAATAGATAAAGAACATTCAGTTCACAATCACAGTCCCACGTTACAGTGGAAGGAGTAGTAATACAGACATCTGATATCAAGAAAGGTGCACACGGGTAACAAGAAGAGGTGCTCTTGTGCTTACATGTCCCATTCATCACTTATTGAAGAACACTCACAGGAGATCACATCGGCTTCTCGTTAACACCAAGAACCACTGGGCCCTCTGTGCCTCACCCTTTCCTCTCCCTCTGCCGTACCGCGAGGCAGGCAGGCGCGGACGCAAACCCGCTGTTGATTGTTAAAGCCGAGCAGCAAGACGCTGCCGTGTGGTGAAGAAATGGCTCTGAGTTAATGCTGCAATAATTGGAAATCCCATAAATGAGGCAAAGTGCTTCTTCCTGTGCTCAGCCAGGGCTGCCCTCACACCTGAAGGGTGGTGCTGGGAGGGAAGGGAGGCCGTTTCCTTCTCAGCCCCGTTGGAGGAGAGCGGTTCCTTCCAGCAGACAGCAGTCAGGAGACTCCTTCCTTCATAAAGAGAAAGAGAGTCCAGCTGGCTGCAGGAACCGGTGAAACCAGAAAAGCTGCAGAGTGGCCGGTGGAAAACACTGGTGTGCCTCTGCCGTAGTGATGGGCAGCTATGGCCAGGAGCGGTGAGGATGAAGAGATCCTATAGGAGCAAAGAGAGGGGCCTGGGGGAGGTTGGTTTGAAAGAACACACACGGTAACGCTAAACCAGTTCAGGAAAACATCTTCATTCGGTGTTCAAAAGTAGATGCACAGCACAATAAATACGAAGTACTACTCCTGTAACTGTAAATTAATGTCTCTCTACTTGATTTCACCTTTAAAATACCTAAAAACTAGAGGTCCCAAATAATTCAGAACATAGAATATAAATAAGTCTTAATTGTCAGATTAGGCACACTTTCGTAGGCATAAAAATGTGACAGATATTATTGAATGAAAGGCTACAATATTCAGACTGTTGGAAACCTGTTTTCTGAGTATCCACAGGGGCCAGAATCACTGGGACATGAGAAAATATGTACAAGAAGCAGAGCTGTATCTAATCCTCACGTCTGTGACAGGCAGAGATCGTGAGAGGAATGCTCTTATAAATAAAAGGGACCCATGTTGTTAAGCTTCTCTCCTCACTCCAGGCCAGGTAAATCTCACAAGAGAAACGCGTGTGTTCTGAAAGCGCTGGAGATTATATGAAGAACCAGAGAAAAAGCAGAAGCTACGCTGACCCAAAAAGACAGAGGCAGCAAACAGCACTAATGTCTCTGTGGCTGCAGAGCCGAAGGCAGCTTGTCCTCTCTCATTATGACTGAGTGGGATCGGTTCATATAAACTTGGGATGTTCACGTACAACGAGGCGATTGCACGACCTCTGATTCATGGCAACTGTCTGTGCCTGTGCTCCGAGCCCGCAGCTCAGGTACCTGGAATTAGCTAATTCCTCCCTTTCGTTCAGAGCAGAGGGCTAAGCCAACATGAATTACTTCACGTTTTTCAGGAGCTAAAAGCACACGTGTAAAATTGTGGTAGATCAGTTGATGTGCAGGAAATGTTTACCACACAAGCTTTCACTTGTGTTTATGTTTTGGGTTCCTCTTTAATACTGACTGGCGGATATTTCTTTTATTTACATCTTTACACATGTTAAAAAGGAGTCCTTGGCACATATGCTGGGAAGGGATAATCACGGCCGGTTGATGCTAGAACATTTTTTCCAGCTATAGCACAGATGCAAGACAAGACACCCCTTCTCCCCCAAACCGTGCCTTTTTAGCCAAGGCGAACGACTACACGTTCAGCCTGCGCTCTCACCTGAGGCTCTCATCATCTGGGCTTCGCCCTGGTTGTGCTCAGCTCTGCTTCACTTCAAATCTGGGTTTGCGTTCTGCACTCACCGGCTTGATCAAACTTCAGCCAACCCTGCCAGACCATCACTTCTCATCAGCTTCTCCTATGCCACCAAGTAAGACACTTCAATGCTGCCTCAAATCAGACTGATCTCCAGTGCCAATTATATAGCCCACTGATGGCAACCACCTGCCAATGCCGAGTCTTTTGGTTGGTATCTGAGAGACATTGGATGCGAGGGGCTATGCTGTGCTCCAGCTCGGGAGATAGATCCTACCAGCAGGACTCTCTCGCCACTTGAAGTTTCATTAGCTCTGAATCATCAGAATAATATTGCTCCACAAAGCAATTTCTAAAAACAGAAGCTCAAAATTTAAGAATATTCTCCCCAGGCTGACATTATCATTCAAATTTAGCTTCTTTGTGATCTTTTTCATTTGTGAATCTGAAAGTACTGTGTAAAACTGGGGAAACTGAGAAAAGAAAGAAGGAACCCCTTTTACCAAATTTGCACAGAAGGACAGAAGAAAATCCAGAAAGAGAAAGCACAAATCTTACACCTTCACATTCGGAGTTACTCTGACAGGTCCTAGCGACATATGAACAAAATTAATATCTAAAATTAATTGCAACTCCGCTGCATGTAGCCCTAAATGAATTAATTGACCATAGAGAAGCTTAAAGACACCTACAAATGCCTTCACTTTTTTTCCTACCCGGAATAATCTATGCATTTGAGTTGCAACTTGTTCTTTCCAAATTCCTATGCCTAAAGGAACATTCAAACAATCCTCTTCTAACATCTATGTATCATAAAGAAAGATTTTCATCATATCCTCATTTAAAATTAAACCCAGAAAGACAGAAGCCAGGGGATTCACTGGTCTTTTAGCTCTTCATAATTTGGGGGCAAATGCACGCAATTATATTACAATGCTTTAATATAATAGAAAATGTAGCTTGAAGATACCTTAAAATAAACCAAACTTGACTGTGTTGGTGAGCTATTGTGATAAAAAATTAACATGTTTGGGAAAGTCTGATTTGCATTACACAGTGCCTGTAATCAAATTACCTCTAAATGTTATGCCATGTCACACTGTGTTTGAGATGTTGCTGTCAGAAACGCATACATACGCTCTGCAGTTTGACTCAGCCTGGCTTCCTTTTCAGCGCCCGTGTATGCCTCTGAGCCATTTCAGCCAAACGGGGGTAAAATACAGAGGCTGGCAATTCAATTTCATTCAACCTTTCAAGAAGGAAAGAGCAGATAAGCTTTGCTTGTTCATGTCAATGATAATATTCAGCGCAACCGAAATCTAATTCAATAGGTTCGCTCCCGCTCTCTTGTCACATTGTCATTTCCGAACCCGGTCCCCCGCCGCCCCCTCCCCGCTCCGGTTGCGGGAAAACTTTCTGAAGTGCTTAAACCCGTGGCCACAACTCCCTCCCCGGCGGACGGCGCCGGGGCCAGAACCAGCCCCGGGTTTATCGGCGGGGACAGGCCGGTCCCGCTCCGGCGGCAGCCGCCGGACACCGTCCCCGCTGACCCCCACCGCAGCCACAGATGTTTGCCGCACTGGGGGCGAGGGGCAGAAAGCCGCGCAGTAAAGTAGGCCAGCTTGCGGGAAGGCTGCTACCCACAATTCATGGAAAAATGCCGGATGGTTCCCACTAGGTTGTGGTCGGCTAGGAAACGCCACCTTATTAATCTTGTGTCAGAGGGCCAGCTGCAAGCCTGGCAGTTACCATATTTCACCACCAACTCCATGTCTGGACAGCCATTGTCTTTTTTTATGAAAAACTCCACAAATCAGCTGCTTTCCCCCACCCCGCCCCCCACCCAACGTGCAGAAACGGAGCTCGGGGGCTGAGGTGGCTCTGGCGCATCATCCACACGGCGGTCAGGTTTGCTAATTCAGAGCGACTGCTTAGTTTCCAACTTTAATGATATTCCCCCAGCATATCACTATGGTTGCCTGGCGACCGGATTTGAGCTAGGCCTCTCATTTGATTCCCACACATCAGACCCTGAAAAGCACTTTTTTTCCTCCCTCCGCTTTTGATTCCGGCTCCTCTGAAACCCTTCCCCCTGCGGTGTCGGTATGGGTGGGCAGCGCGGTGGCAGAACAAGGCCAGGGGTGACGGGAGGCCTGGAGGCTCCTGGTCACACATCAAGGCCTGGAAACAAAGCCGCCAGGAGCCCTTCCTGACAAACACAAATTCCCTTCAGAAAAAGCAAATTTGGTCTTCCCTTCGTAGCGTGGGTGTCATTTTAAGACTTGCCTTAGACACTTTACTAAATCTGACGCTTTCCATTGTTTTTCAGGCTGTTTCTCACAAAAGGCTTCCTATTATCAACAAGTTGCTATTGGAGTAAGCAAACAGCTTGTGAAGGCCTGAAATAATCTAATAAGCAACCGTCTTGCGTGCTTTATGTACCCACATCTTTATAGGATACAAACTTTGTTTGGATAAATAATTTTCCACTTTAGTTTGCTTAGTACCCTGTCAAAAATGAATGGTTTTGCTTAGCTCCGCACCCTCCCCCCAACCATACACACAAACCCACTCTACCCAGTATAGTATCGCCATAAATACATTTTTCATAAGCTGTTCTAGGCCCGACAAAAGAATTTTTAAAACATTCCGTTTCCTGGTGCAATTACTGGTCTGATCAATAAGACGGGTACAAGGGCTACATTGACTTTCTTATTCTTCCCTTGGCTACGACTGAAAGTCTTCACAAAGTTAAAGGATTGACTTCACTGGAAGCCAGATCAGCTTACACCAGCTTAAGGTTTAGTCCTGAATCTTTAATGTGCTGTGGCAAATTAAAAAAAAAAGGATGTTAGCTCTAACAGATGTTTGTCAAAGAGTTCTATGAACAAAATGCAGAATTATTTCAGTAACTAAAAAACCGTCATGCTAAAATAACAGAAATCAGATGGAGAAAGAAGGAATATCACCAGGTATATACATATATAATACATAACATAAATCATTTTCAAAGATTACCGTTGAGGAAAATGCAGTTAGCTGGGTAATTTACTAAAGGTTTGATACGAGTACCACAGAAACAGTTTAAATACAATGTTCTGCTTCTCGTTTGCGTGGATTTCAGACCATTCCCTTTACAGCCTGTCGGTGGATATGAAAATTCATAGTTTGTCGCACACCACCACTTCAACGTCTACTAGTGCTGAGCAGAGTCTCACTGAAGTTAATGACAACGCATCAACAGCAGGAGTAGATCAAACCTCATTAGCCTATACAGCACCTGAATTGCCTCATCTTTTGTACTGACTGCAGTCTCGCGTTGTTTAGAGATCTTCACAAATCCCCAACTCCTCAAGTTATTTACTTACAGGAGAACCTTAGCTCATTATTTTTTAAAGAAGTTCATAGCCCTTGTTTGAAGAAGATGTGAATTGTTGTTCAAAAAAACCCAGACAACTGAGAGTACCTTATGCTTAGAGGTTTGGGGTTTGAGATTTCCTGAGTTTTGATAAAGCTTCCGCGTTGCAGGGAGGGACACACAGGTTCTCTGTATACGATCTGGCAGTCCTGACTATCCCTGATGACAGACATTCATCTTTAACTTGTCGCTATCACAAAACAGGACATGAGTGTGTTGGGCAAAGACCATCCAGACAACGACTACCTCAGGTTAGAGATCTCAGCTGTGATGTGCAGTAGCATTTGAGTATCGCATGGTGAAGCACAAAAAATAGGACACTGACAATATGAAACCACATTGGTTGACAGGGCAAGAACAACGCAGTGGGATTTCAGAGTGCAAGGTTTCTCTCTCTCCCTCAGCCCTCAGTTGGTCGCCCACTTGCTGGTGACGTGACCTCACTACAACGTATGGAGGACCTTTCAAACGGTTGTCTCACGAGGGACCGTCATTCTGTGGCCCAGGCTTAGGAGCAGAGCAGACTGTTGGGCAAAACCTTCTCCGCACCGCAGCGGCAGAATCGCCTCATCCCTCTTCACCCTCTCCTGGGTTTTCCAATCCTCATGGAATATAGAGTCGTCTCCTACAGTCCAGCCCAAGTCCTAACTCATAACATCAGGGTTACCTGACACATGCTTTGCACCACCTGTAACAATAGCATGCTATGCCATTTATTGCTGGTTACATCCTCATTTGAGGTTCTCAGCTGAGGAGAAGTTCAGTTCCAGAAGCGTAACTTGCGGCTGGAAATAATCACATCTTAGAAAATCTATTGAGAAAAAAAGGTTGCCAGCTAGGGAATGTAGGGTATACGTTGCTAAATCTCCACAGCCATGCAGAAAAGTTTCAAAAGCTAGTAATGTATTTGCACTCTGTGTGTCAAATTAATTTCCCAAGGAGTGGTAGGCATATGAAACAAGGAGTTTCTTTCATGGCAGACGATCCTGCTGGTGCGAGCTGTCGTCTCGGAATGCTAACCCTTACAGGACAGAAAGTGAGTTCTGGTGCAGGAGTAAATTGTTTTGCAGGTCTATACCGAGACAAATTGTGCTCAGCTACATCAATAACAACAGCAAAGGAGAAGCATCTTCATTTTCACATGGGTGGGAAGCAGAATTTTGCTCACTGCATAGCATTTCATGGGAAATGCAATTAAAAAAATGCCAGTGTATGGGAACGCTTCAAAATACATTTAGACTGCTCTAATTAAATGTAGCTCAAACGCAGCCTATGAAATGTATGCTCACACGAACGTAGAAAGGATTTAGATGTGTAGAGCCCTTTACTATCTGCAATTTTCCTTGCTGGGAGAACAGACGTCTGGTTTTGTGTTAGAGCTAAGAGTGGGACTTCTAACCTTTCTCTCTCTCCCTGAACCTAGAGCAGGTGCCAGATCCTTACCCTTTACTCAGCAACAACCAAGTCTTCACAAGTGAACAGATTTAAATAAGTCTTTTCTTTTTCTAAATCAATCATTTGCAATAGCTGTTATCACTGAAGACCCACTACCTGCTGCACCGCTTCTCACTTGCTTATTAAGTTGTTAAGGAAGCCGTTTTGTACAGTACACTCCTGACATGTTAAAAAAGAATGTTTTCAGATTAGTGTTCAAGCTTCATTTTTCTTTGCGCTGAAAGTTTTAATTAATACATTAAACACATTGTAGCTGTGCAGATGGGTAAAGGAGATATCTATTTATACATTCTATTGATTCAGTTATTCTAATGTTTAGTAGCATTATACTATACATGCCACAAGAACATGGTGCCCTTGGAGAATTGCTTCCATATTGTTGAGTCTAAATTGAAATACACACACACACACAAAATCCCAGCTGCAAGAACGGGATGTATACCACATTAAATTACCCTCCCCACACCCGCTGGAACTGTTTTCGAGAAGGAAAGGTAAATGCTCAGCAGTGCTTTGCTGCCCGAGGCAGGCTCCGGAAGGTGCACTCTGAAAACAGGATTGCTCCGTAGTTATCTCGCACCGTTCCAGCTCCGGGCAGAGCACCCAAAAAGGTAAATTTGCCAAGCGCCTGATCTGAAAGCTTTATTCTCTCCTATTGCAAGACATTAGCATCGCTTTAATTTTTTTGATGTTCTTTTGCTGTAACACTGTACCGTTTTGGTTTGGGGTTCCCACTATAGGTCAGAAGCTTGGTATGGAAAGCATATTGGGGACTGTGAAAATAGACTCTGGATTTTTCTTATCTGTTATTTAACTGTATGGTTTCCGGTGAACACCGGGGACGGGATTTGGTAAACTGGGGAAGCTCCTCTGTGTTCTGTGATCCTAAATGAAAGGAAGTGAACATTGCTACGGTGAAAGTGGGTAAGAGACTGCATGAGTACACAGAATTATTACTTTCATTCCCTATCCATGGAATCTTTTAGTTGTCTAAAAAGCCTCTTAAATATAAAAAAGAGAACTATTTCTTTTAGTTTTAACAAAAACGTAATCAGGATTTTAACACAAAAATGGACATCGTCAGCTTCAGTGTTTCTCCCTCAAAAACAAAAAGGAAAAGTAGCTCTGGGCATAGTATCTACATATAAGTATGTGTTGCTATTCATGGTATATTTAGAGTCCCAGATGTTAGAAAAGCTTCTGTGTTGATTGATCGATAGGAAACAAAACTGAACAACTGTAGAAGGGAAGCAGCACACCCAGCATCAGGCATTCAATGGGACGGGGCTGGAGGAGTACATCCTATTTCTCACATCGAAATTCTTGTGTTCTAGGAAGCAAGACAGGTTAAGAAACTCTTTGCCTAAAAGACGACTTTTACTTTGATGTGATTCCTTTTAGGTCACAAAAGTTTGGCCCAATTTCCACTGATTTGGGATCCAACCAATAATGAATCAGAAGCAGAACCGAGAATAGATCTAAGGAGTTCTGACTCACAAGCCACCTCTTTCTCAAAACACCCACTCCCTCCCAATCAGACAGACGTCCCTTGTTTCTAAATAAATGCATTTAGTTACAAAATGGATTTATTTATTTTTAGCAAAAATTGCTCAGAGTGACAAAATTGTCCATTCAGTTAATGACAAAATACATTCTGTTGCACAAGATTTGCACTCGTGCATAAAATTGCCACTCTTATCGTAATTAATGTATAGATTGAAATTATAAGACATCTAGAGATGCTGACGTGTCACTGTCTGAACATCCCCATTTCTCTCCTCCACTTTTCTTTCACCCTTTTAGAACATGATAGTATATCTAAATACTACAAAAAGTCACACGCACCAAAAAAAAAAAAAAATTGCCTTTGCGTTACTTCAAATGCAAGAACCAGTTCCCCCCATCAGCCCAGTCCAACTGTGTCACCCTCCCGTGGCAGCACCCGCTGTGACAGGGAGCTCTGTCCCTGAGCTGACAGAGCTTGACCTTTTCGTCCAGACCGCTGAGGGATGTCCGTACCCGGAGCACAGCGCTGGCGGGCATCGGCTTTGCCATTGCCAACCTTCGGCACAACATCCAAGTTGCGCAAGCAAACGAAGGATAAATCCTGAAATGGTTCCTGTTCCTCACATCACCACGGATATCTCGAGTCAGAAATCGTTCATCTGCATGTGTTGTTAAATTAAGATCTGTGAGTGATGCACAGAATTAAAATGAAGATAAAATGATCTCGCTGTGATTTAATTATCTCAGTTATGTGAGTGGAATAGTGCACTGGCTGCCCCAATGTCGAACCACCTCTGATGAACAAGCCACGCTGGATAAAATAAATAGCAAGTCAAATCACTCCATAAAATTTGAAAAGAAACTAATCCCAAGGACAAAAGACACTTTAATTTCCTGTCCTCCGCTCCTCCCTTTTCGCTTGCGTCTTCTAGAGTCAGAAAGGAAAATATCTTACCTTGGCAAAGACCTAAACTTCTGTCCTAAATAATACATGTACTTTTAAAGCGCAACCTTATTGTAAGCGAAATCCCACGGAAAAAGCATCCCTTCGTAACTGCCAGTTACAAAAGGGTTTGGAGCGCCTGGGAAAATTTTGAATGAACTTCCAAACATACAGGAAGCCTCCTCACTGCCTCTGCTCTTTTCTGAAATGTTTCCAAAAGAAAATAACCTTTGTTCTGCACAGAGGATCTGAAAACATGTTTAACACTGAGGAAAGACTCCATTTTTTTTTCCTTTTTTTTTNCAGAGAGAGAGGAAATGACTTGCCCCAGATTTGCGCTGGAGCCTGGCCAGCCCCACACCTCTGCCTGTTGCGTCCCCAGGCCCGTGTTTTAGTCATGGGACCGTCCCTTGCCCTGGCACTCATGAGAAGACGGGAACGTGCTCGTGGTCAAAAACTTCCCAGCCCAGGGCAAACACATGGAAAAAAGCAAAAGCAACATATATAAGCAATATTTTCTTTTTAATGTCATTGTATTAGGTACCTCAGAGAAACTAAGGACAGATTTGAAACGGAAGGTGGGAGGCAATTTCTGTTACCAGCAAAAGCTGAAGCGAGCCAATCGGTCTGGGGACATTGTCTGATTTAACTCATTCTCATGTAAGCAATAGGTTTGCGAAGCCTGCTGTAATTCCTGGTGACTGCTCTGTCACTATATGATGTGAATGAATGCTAAAAATAATACACATTCTCTCCTGTGGCTACGCAGCACGGGTTTCATTCGGCCCGGGTTCGTGTATAATTCCTGATGCGCTTTCACAGCACTGACACTCGGAGGAAAACTGTAACAACGGCCTGGTTTTGTGTAGTATGGATCTAGAATGCAGATGACGTGTATTTAATGCACAGCCTGGTCTTGATCTCCTTAGACAAAGAGTTAGCCTAAGTCAATGAAATTTCGTCTGACGTGTTCAGGACTAGGCCCAAAACGTTTAATTACAAAAGGAAGACACGACACAGTACCAGAATATAGCCACGAAAAGACAAGGTTTCCCACTAAAGGTATCCTACCACAGAAGGAAAACTATTATATTTTCAAGATAGACCATGAATAAACAAAAACTTGAGCCAACATATTTCTCAGGGGATGTTTATTCTTTATGCCAAAATCCATCTCCCCACCTATCTGGTCCCCTTGGCAGCTTTCAGTTAAAACCAATCCCCAAGCTAAAGCTTTCGGTCTATTATTTGGGAAACAATTTAATCTGGAAGAGATGAATAGGAAACAATGTATATTAGGATAAAACTGCGTATAATTACACGTAACCAAATTTGCTGTCACCTCTTACACAATGTGTACATGGTCACGGAGAAGCTGGCAAGGCATCAGCCAGACAAAATCCCTAACGAGCAGCGATTGCTAGAGGCAGAAGAGAGAGAGCTCCTGCGCCTTTCTAAGTGACTCGGAGAAGGTGTTATGGGGGGTAGGTGGCCCCAGGCCGCTGTGCACAGGCCGATCCAACCGCGTATGCAGCGCAGGATCCAGCCAAGGCACAGGGCCGGGGGGAAGGCTGCTTCATGGACCTTCCTGACTACCTTCCTTGGTAGGACCTCAGGAGCTACTGCAGCTTCCAAAGGACTGCCTGCATTCAACTTCTACATCCCACAGATGACATACTACCAGGTGACTACCTAGCAAATATGTCACAGATGCTGGGGAGGAGTACTCAGCACTGTGTATTCACCATCAGCAGAAAGAAGCTCGGTGGCACAAGGCAGTCATGCCCGAGGTCAGCACATCTTCCCCATCTGCCATCAGCTCGATGCGTGTAGGAGATACACGCTCAGGAGCATCCTTGTCAGTGAAATGATGAATGGCCTGCTTGTGGGAATTCTGAGGTTTTGGGAGCTTTGGAGTGCTGGGTTTTTTTGGGGGGGAGGGAAGGAAGTCAAATAAACACTATAGGGATAGCAGGTGTAGAGAGCTTGTCGTAGCTCACAAGGACAATAAGCAGACTTTGGACTAACGTGGCCTGCCGCCTTATGGAGACAATGCAAGGAAGTGCCTTTACAGGGAGACAAACTCATCACGAAAGCGTCCTGAACCAAACAGGTAAATACGGCAACAACAGAGACATTCAGGGCAAACTTATCTCCAGAGCGTCATAGCTGGAGCAGCAGAGCACAGGCGGCGGATCCTCTTGGGGTAGCACCGAGGCATAGACTTCTTGGGAATAGGAGTAGTCCCATTTTAGACTTATGTGCTTTGTAGAAACAAGGCCAAAACATTAAGCCTCTTCAATGGATCACACTTGAAATACAAAATGGGACGTGAATGTAGCTGAGGTTACAATTAAAAATTGTAGAAAGTCACTTTGTGCCAAAGTTAGGAAGAGAAGAGTGTGAAGCTGCTATGCTCCAGTGGCTGAGACGAGCAATTACGTTTATAAAAAGGAATTATCTAGCTTATTAAAACTTTGCAAGCTTCTGTTGTCTGTGGGTCATCTGACTGGTACTCAGCAAATAGTACTGAGGGAGTTTATTTCCCCGCTTTGTAAATAATGAATGAATAAGAACTTATTATGAAGTGCCAGCTTAATTTTAAGGAGCATTATCAGAGGCCTTATAAGCCTGAGAGGGACTTTTAGCTGACATCTTGCACACCCATTTCAGCACCAGGCTCCTTTTTGTCCAAGTTTAACATTTCAGCACCAAAACTTTTTTGTCTAAGTTTAGAATATGTTAGGTACTGATTCACCATATGTGCCATGGTGGAAGTCGATGGGAGTTCTGCCTCTGCTACAACGAGAAACAAGGCTGGGTAGACAAGCAGATCTTGGCTACTGTTAAAATGATAATGGAAAACATAAAACAACAAAAACCTGAAAATATTTGATAGCTTAGTTAATGGTATTTGTGTTTATAACTGTAAGCCTTTAAAAAACAGTTCCCGAAGTAACATCCAGCAGAACAAATTCTCTATACAGTAAGTTAAAAAACAATTTAGTTTGTCTTTTAAACAAGCAAAGAGGAACTACTCAAAACACGTTTTGCTTTATGCACGGGAATATTAAAACTGAATATTTGCATGGGCACAGTCCCTCTCCCTTTAAAAGTAAACACGTAACCACCAATTTCAAGAATACTATCTAAATGCCGTGGGCCAGCAGAGGAGTCTGCTGCAGAGGGGCTGCCCTGATCCCCAGCGACTGAAAGCGCGGCCCGCAGACGGTACGGGGTGCGTGGCAGCCTGTCTGCGGGCTCCACCTCAGAGGGCTTGTGCTCGCCAGCACCAGGCGGCCGGTTCGTCTGGGTTTCCTCCAAACGGCCCCGCGCAGCCCCGTGCTGGGACAATGCGCTCTTGTCACAGCCCTTCCCCGGGCAGCCCCGCAGCAGCAGCTCTGTCTGTCCCGTGGCTTGTCCCCTCGCCTGTCCCCAGGCAGCTCTACCTCGGATGCCGACGCACTGAGGTAAGCATCGGGAATGAGCTCGCTCAGAAGTGCCGAGATTAGCTGTGTTGCCAGGCTCTAGCCGCTCTAACCCCCTTTTCCACTTCACTGGGCTGAGCTTTTGACACTCTGAAAAGCACCATTTAAAATGAATTAAAGCTCCTTATTTTGTACCAAATCTCACCACTACCAGCTCCGTTTATTATGTTTTATGCAGGGTGGGGGGTTCGAGCCAGCAAGGTGTTCCGGGCTGCGCTACCAAAAACTCAGGGATGAGGAGATACTTGCAGGGTAAACAGGATGTGAGCAGCGTTTCCACAAATCGCGGCTTTTTGCACGGATTACGGGATGCCTCTAGTGGAATCCCCACATTACGCTGCAAGGCGAGGCAAAATTTCTGGCAACAGCTTCCTAAGGAGATTTATTATATTATTTTTACCACTGGGCACAACATTGTAAAATTTTACTTGTGGCATACGCCAAGCGAATTTTTAAAATAATTTGCTATGAACTGTCATAAAATAGTTTAACACATGTATGATCAAGCCAACTATTTCCAGTCTATTTGCTACAGCTAAATGCAACTACATTTATGAATGTTATTTTAACAGCTGGAGGCAAATATTTTCTTTTGGTTTCCTTTCCTGAAAGATCTTCTGCCCATCTGATAAAAACAAAAAGGCATCTAAGGATTTTGTTACTGCATGTTTGAACTGTCACCTACAAGACAGCGTAACGCAGTCATGTAAATTTGTGCAGGCAAAATTTTATTAGATGGCTGCTCATTGTGAAGGAGATCACAACAGTGAACTAATCCAGCACATGAAGTGTTCTTCAACACTTCATATTTGGCAAACATCAAATTTCTGAACTATCCACCAAAATGTAAATGGGATACTTGATATTCAAACTAACAGCAGGTTGTCCCATACAAAATAGTGTTCTTTAAACGTTAGGCGCTGATTGTATAACACTCAGCCCTTCCGTGGTATTTTCAAATGTGATGTTGACAAACACCGAGCAGCAAAAACGTAACGCAAGAGGTGCAAAGTAAGATGGTATAAAAGCAACCGTGAGACGCAAACGCGGCATTCCGAGCGCAGGGGCATGAAACCGAAGGCAGCCGCTGTGTTCATGATCCAGCGAGCGCAGAGGATGCCCAGCTAGTCAAAACAATTAGTCTGACACATCATTACTCACAGGGGAACAGCTTCGCTTTACACCGCTTTAGACAGGGCAGGAGCATAATAGGCTCTTCAGAGTTTTACAGCGAAAAAATCTCTTGGATTCAAATGCACTTACAGTTCTGTGAAATCCTCCTTCCCGAACAAAACTAGGAAGAAGGGGATTTTTAGATGGAATTTGAGCTATACACAGAGATGACTGCAGAAGTATGAATGTTAACAATTACTGGGGATTTCTGCAAGTTGTACATTCTTTCGTAGGTCCTGTTTTTTCCAGTTACTCACAGAGTAAACAACAATTTATTCTACTAGAGAAGATGCGCCAGAATCTAGCCTGAAATCTAATACATCTTAACTCTTCTCCAGTCTCAACTTTAAATCAACTATGTGATTATGCCAGTTCCCTATGGCCAGTACACATAGGGCAAGGGAAAAAACCAACACCACCATACACAGAGTTATTTCTCAGTTATTTCTTTTTACATTCACTTGTGCGAGTAAACACTTCATTGGGAAAACTTTCCTTCAAGAGGAAGACGAAACATCTGTGAACATATTTATATGTTCCGCAGTACTTACTTTATGTCTGCAGTACTTACTTTACCAGAGTGAGTGAATATCCTTTCATTTAAGACTGTTACAGGATTCTTCTCTGCCTCTAAGCATCCTACCTTGTACGAATGTCCTTGCACCAGTTAAACCCACTTCCCTGTCGGGTATAAAATGCTTCCAAATCAGAACAGCACAGTTTATGTACTAGCACCAGCATAAACCAACAGCAACACAAGACATAAGGCAGTAGAGAATCAAGCACCAAACACTACAGTCGCATGAGAAAGAGTCTCCAGAACATAAATGCTGCTACAAGTTCTCTTTCTTAACCAGGATAATTCTTCCCATGCATCTCCGAGAGCTGAATCAGGCCAACGATAACGATTTCTGGATGGGGTAGACAAGCGCAAAGGCTCCTGAGAAGTTTCAGTGGAGCTTAACAGGAGCTCAAAAGCACTGGCACAGCACAGACTGAGCCCCGGAGTCACTTCTGTTGCGAACCCAAGCGATTGAGATGAATAAATCACGACACAATGTCTCTGCGTTGTTTACCAGGCTCCCACAGGCCCTGCTGCCAGCAAGTCCTCCCAGCGCTGTGCCACCGAACTGCTGGGACGCCACAACCGCAAACCAACTCGGTGGTGGATCTCCAGTGACAATACCTCTCACTCTCTCTTTTATCAGCATCATTTTTAATCTGGCAAGGATGGTAGCCGAGTGTGCGGCCTTCTCCCCGCAGCGCACACTCATAAACTGTCCCGGCAATGCAACGGAGGGGCAAGCCTGCCTCAGGAAGAGGTGGCCAACAGTTTTGTGAGCTGGCATTGCTCCCGCGAGAATGGGAACCTGGCAAATACCTTTGATCACACAGAAACTCTCATGGTGGATGAAAACCAAAATCCAGCCAACCTTGTGTCTTGGCCTAGAGTTCTGCCAAGTTGTTCTTTTTTTAAATATACATCTTATGCAATGCCAGGCACATCCTCTGATCCTTAAATTAGCAGTCCACTATTATTTTCAGAAAAAATGCAAGTGTTGAAGCCGAGTGTTTGTTCTGTGGACATTTGTGCTGATAAAAGTAATCTACGGAGCCGCTTGTGGAGACTGAAAATAAAGTGGGAGCCAAATGAAGTTGGAAAATCAACCTGGAAATGCCATCCTGGGTCTTCAAGTTCAGTTTCCTGGTATTTTTGCAAATTCTCTTACATAAACCAGTCAAGATTCATATAAAAATGTGCATTAGCCTATTTTCCCCATGGGGAAAGGTTGTTCTGATGATCAGAGTCTTCTCATATTAAACCTGACCAGTCACAGCCAACTCCTGCTCGTTTCTTCTCATGTCAGCACTAGTTCTTCTCTACAGCTCCATTTTGCTTATCTTTCTGATAAGACAGAAAATATCCCTTCTCAAGAGAGAAAAGAATTCGATATAAAAGATTAGAGATTAATTTTGTACCAACACTAGGATATTTACCAAACTATGCTCATAGAAAACCTTTTGGAAATTAATATAGGCCCTTATGCTAAGGATTTAAACCCATCTCATGCAAATTTCCATCAGCTTTTTGGGTGCGCATGGGAATAAAGAACTGGACTCGACTTTCCCATATGTTTTACCTGCTCTCCTCAGAGAAATAAGGGTCCGTAGGGTCCCTTTATCTCTCTGGCTGAAGGGAACAAAACCAAGAGTTCTCAAAACAAAACACCAGGGAAGAAATCCCTCTTAACAGTCGGTCGTATACAGCGTCGCCAAGCTAGCATTACTAAGTTAGGAATTTTTTATATTAAGCAAAACAAAGAAAAATCTCAGCCTACCGCTGACTTGTTCTTTTTCATCACCGCACTCATCAGCGACCATCTATCACCGCGTGTTTCTACCTTTCAGTATGCAAAGGCCTAAGAATATGAACCGAAGCTGTAAATGAGCCTCTGCCGGTAACTGATCTGTTTATAAATCTCCCATCGCTTGTTGCATCCTACTGACATGACAAATTTTCTTCCCCCCGCTCGCAGGGAGTATCACAAATAAGTGTCTAAACAAAAGCAACCCATCATCAGCACACATTCTCTTTTCTTGTCAGAATGGAATCGACAAAGGAATAATCCCTCGTTGAGAGTTTTCTCTCTTTCTCGGTCTCTTTTTTCCCCCTGCTTAAAAGACTACGAACATTTGCTTCCCTTGTTTTCCTAAACAAGTCTTTGAAAAACATCAATTCATCCTGCAGGCTTTAGGAAGTTTACTGATCCTATCGGCTTAATAGCACACTGCTACACTCAACAGAAGGCACTAGAGCTCTTGACTATTATGTCCTTTTTTAAAGCACGGCAAAGGCACCAGGCACTCTAGCACGTCCCTAGTAGTGTACCACAAATAACAAGACAGTCAAGGAATTACTGGGGCCAGCTAGTATTTTTTTCACCCCAGCGTTACATTTTACTTATGCATTTATATCATCAGAAAGAAACGATTGCTCAGCATCCAGCTGGGCCTTCAGTTGTGCTGCTCAAAGGGAAATCCTTTCAAATGCCAATACAAAGATCAAGGGTTAGGGTCCCAGTTCTGCTCCGCTCACAGACGCTGGAAGTTGCTTATTTTGTGAGATTTTGGCCCTTCAGGAATAAGCATCTCATAACAATATCTCTCAGTCCCTCAGGAACCAAAAGGCCTAACCCCGGCGCTTTGGATTCACTATGGATAACAGAATTTGGGTTTCTCTCTCCAGTGGCAAGGAATGGTTTGTCTGTGTTTATTGAAGGAAGGAGCAAAATTGCGACCGAAAAGCACAACATTTGTGTCGCTCTTTCTCTCCAGAGTTGTAGGGTGGATGCTACTGGCCTTCATTGTGCCTTGCTGCCCAAATCCTCCCATCAAGGCAAGCGGGGCTTTTGCTGTGTAAGGCTCCATGGGAGCTGCAGGAAGCAGGTACTCTATTGCAACCCTTCCTGTTTGCGGTTATGTATAAGAAAAACGAAAAGATAATTGTTTCCAGTAAGAGTGGTTTAATAGGTGTGTCTCTCCTTTTACACTGAGGCTAATGCAGTCATTAGCCATAAGTTCACAGCGAGACTTTGTGGAGCAGCTTTCTTCAAACAAGACAAAAATTTCTTCACCTGCATCAGTGAGGGATGCTATTCCTTAGCCCAAAGGAGAAGATCCTGATCTTTTTTAATTTATCTCACAGTCATAAACAGACACTGGTGCGAAATAACATCATCCAGCTGATTAATTAAACAGCCAACAGCATAGGGAAACTGTACTCCCACCAATTACCAGTGTTCAGTCCAGATGGGCCAAATTCTGATTTCATTTCTATTGGAAGGCTCCAGTAAATTCAATATTCTTGTTGAGTTTTTATAGCTCCTGCTGTAAATGGACTCAGAGTCAGACCGCGTAATAAAGTAAATGTCACTAATGAAGGTTAACAACATCAGGCTCTTACAGGTCTGAACGCAGAGCTGTCCCTCAACTTCTACGGCCGGTTATGATTTCAACCCCTTTCTGCTCTAGAATAAGGGAAAACAAGAAACTTGGCTATTAATTTTATACGGCACAGTCAGAATATTGCAATGAAGGCAAATCTCTTTGTCTGGCAGATCCTGAACTTGTTCCTCTCATTCCCGTTACAACGCTGCACGGGCTCCATCATTTCCATACCAGTAGGTATAGAAAGAAGGGCAAATCTGGAAAACTTCCTGACTTTGGTCTTCTGTAGCTCGCTAATAATTACGTATCCTGTCCCTCAGAAGAGCGGAAAATGCCCACTTCCTTTTAAGCCTCCAGTTCATTAACAGTGACAGCATGTGAAGAGACACTGGTTCAGTGGAATGCTGAGGTTTGCTAGAGATATGCTCATCTCAACTGGACTGTAACGCTGTCTAACAAACACCTTTATTTGGTATCAGTGGATGGGATGTTTGTTGTATTCACTGGTGTTCGGTATCTATTACGTAGCGCTATTTCAATAGACGATTGGTTAACTGACAAACTGAAAAGGTAGGGAAGGGAAGAAACACATGGCTTCGAACTAAAATTTCCTCATTTTCCCCCCAGTTTTACATCAAATTTGGGTCAATGTTAGAGAAAATGTTTTAGAACTTCAAATAAAAAAATAAAAACCAAATCAAAACTCTTCAAACTGTTAAATTATAATATTGTGAAAACAAAAGTAGACAGCAATCCAATTTTGTTAATTCTTTTCAATGCAAATAGCTGGGAAAATTCAATATAAATTTGCAAATCATTTCAATTAAGTTAAATTGACTGTTTTTAGCAGATAGAACACATATGTCATTTCACGTTAGAGTTTGCAGTGCTTAAGCATATTTTGTGAGGTTTTCATAAAAGGAAGGAGTTAATAAGAGAGCTTGAAAGGGTTGGGAGTTTGGTTTTTCCCCCATCTCAGACACTGGCTGTAAGAGGTTTTGCTGCCAGACAGTGTAATGTACATTTTTCCTGTGCAGTTATAGGTAAACGGATATACAGAGAGCATTAATATGGCACTCCGATAGCAGCATCCAACACGGCGTCTGTAGATCTCGCTGCATAATCCGACACCCAGTTAGGACCGCCTGGTTGTAGCCAACCGATTTTGTTTCAAAGGGGTTGTTCCCACTGCAGTCCGTGGCACCTTCGGTCCGGACACACTGCCTTTCTGGGGAGTGGGGACGGTCAGCCTTGCCTTTCTCAGATGAGGGGTATTAGGAACTAAAACTACACCAATTCATGCAAGTCATGTAACTCTCAAAATAATTAATTACTTTCTAAACTGAAAACCTTTATTAGTTGTCCCCCATCACAGGCTGTATTTCTGAATAGCACTGTGGGATTGAAATAATATAAACAAACAGCTTTAGAACGAGAAAGAAAAATACACAACATTTTAAAAACACTCCTAAAGCATAACTCTGTGTACGATCCTCCTTGCTGACCTCTCCTCACACAATTCCCGTGATCTGAAAATTAAGATTCTTGATGAGTCAAACTGAAGCGGATGCCAAAACTATTCAATATCAGTGAAACGCAGTTTAGAGTCAATAGGATTGGCCATCTAATGACGATTAAGTATGCTATAAATTTAAATCTTTGAACTACTTGTTGAGATTTATTCAGGCAGACAAACAAAGATAACAAAAGTCTTTTGTGTGTTTGTCACTCATTTCCGTTGCTCTGTTGTTGCAGTGTCAAATAATGTCAGTTATTTAAGCACAATTAATGTAATTTTAAATTCTCAACAAATTAAATTATAAAGACTAGCAGTCCAAGGAGGACCCTACCCATTTTTCTTGCACATTTTCTTTTTTTCCTCCCAGTTTTGTGGCAAATTTTAAATCATTGAAAGGTTAGTTTCAACCTTGATTCTTAGAGAAACAGCCCATTTTGATACAAAATTAATTTTCTTTTTATTAAGTTATTTCTCCCTGGTTTTGACAAGGAGAGGCACATCTTGGAGTATAATTCAGGAAGATTTAATAATTTTTATAACATTTAGAAAAGCCAGAGGGGGAGAGGCCGTATATTCCAAACGACTCTCACCCGGGCCAGGATTATCTCTGTTCATTTGTGACTGCACGTGTTCCTTCAGCGCAGGGTACTGTACGACCGCTTTAAATCCTGTACTTGCGGGGTTACTAACTTCTTTTTAGCAGAACCGGAAGGCGGCGTTTTAAAACAATGCCACAATATAAACGATCATTGAAGGAAAACTGGAGGCTTGATAAGGAAATATACAGTTGTTTTTATCTCCTTAATAAAAGGACGTTAAGTCCTTCATTTAGAAATCTTGAAAATTAACTGAGGACAAAAAGATTGCCTATCTCTAGTCTTGCTTAATTAGAATGGGATCGGGAAAGTTATTCTATAAAAGCAACTTAAAGCTGGTCATCTCAAAGAAGCAAAATTACCACCCATTGTGCCTAAATTGTGTTGACTATGGTGAATGTTACATAATTTAGGAGGAAGGGCGTGAGATATTTTACATTTTGGGAGATCATACCTCAGGATTTAGTCCAGCATCTAGAATTTCTTTGCAAGTAATAAAGACAATGATCCATTGTGTACTTCTATTACTAATTATTCTGTAAAGATTGTCTGTTCCAAAAGATAATTAGAAAGGGTGAAATTTAATTCCATTAAACAGAACTCAGCTGGGACATAATGAAATTTTGTTGTGAAGTAGTAGACTGACTTTGAAGCCAAATAAAAAGCTTTTACGTTGATGGGATGAATAAGATTGTAAAAGCTCACACCTTTTTTTCCCCTTTTTTCCTGCACAGGCAGCATTTAAAAATAATTAGACTCTGATGGAATTATAGTTGCGACAGGTTTCAGTTCGCAAATATTTCAGGAAAAAGGGATGTCGCCTTCTGCTTTTTGCACAGATCAATCATTAGTATTTGTTTGGCAGAAGTTAACAAACCAGGCACAGAATAGAAGAAACCAAAGTGATCTACAGTTACACAGCACCAAAATTCCCCGATTCTGTAACTCAGCCTCCCAGCTATTGCAGGGAACTAAATAACGCCAGTGCTGCCCAAAGAAGCCCCATCCAAATCTCCCCCCAAGCCAGCTCTGCGTGTGAGGAGACCATCCAGACTGGCTCCAGGTCTTGATCACTTTTCCAAAGCATCTAACTATAACATGCTTGGCTGAGTGACGATTTGGGAGTGTGGACCCACGTCCACCCAAAAACAGTCGAAGACATCCAGTGCAGAGCTGGAGAACTTGACCATTTTACCCAGGCCCCCGACTGTCCAGCACTGCTGCATGAAAGGAGGTGGTAGTGAGGTGGGGGTCAACCTCTTTTCCCAAGGAACAGGAGATAGGACAAGAGGAAACGGCCTCAAGTTGCGCCAGGGGAGGTTTAGATTGGATATCAGGAAAAATTTCTTCACTGAAAGCTTTATCAAGCATTGGACCAGCATGCCCAGGGTTGAGTTGCCATCCCTGGAAGTATTTACAAGATGTGTAGATGTGGTGCTGAGGGCCAGGGGTTAGTGGTGGACTTGGCAGTGACGGGTTAACGGTTGGACATGATGATCTTAAAGGTCTCTTCCAACCAAAGCGATTCTATGAAAGGTGCACTTGAAGTACTGGCTAGTAACTGGGTTCAGGTCTTTATTGTCTCATCTGAAGGTCATACGAACCTCCTTAATGGCACAGGGCTTATTGTAAAGAAAAGAATGACATGAATACATTAGTAACCCATTTCTTTGAGGGTAACCACTAAACACAATAGCAGTAGATAATGCGCTTGGGAAAACTCTTTGGGAAAATACATGAAGCCGCTTGAAACCAACTTGCTTCAGTTCACTGGACCAAGTCCAAACATTACAGCCTTGAATTTGGCTGACCGGAACGTAGAGCTGCTCCTGCAGCGGGATGGAAACGTTTCCCACTGCAGTTGTCATGCCCTGTGACAGTCCTTTCCAAGAGCTCGAGCCCCGCACACCGCCCTGGCGAGAAGAGAGGCTGGGAAGGAAGAATAAACGAAGAACTGCCTGGCCAAGAGGAGCGTGAAGACGCAGGAAAGAAACAGAAGCTTCTAAACCAGTCTCCTAAACAGCGTGCTCAGCTTAAGCATTATTTTTGACTGCCTTTAGGTCACCAGATTAGATTTCTGATTGAGATCATTAAAGCAGAGGGTTTAGGAAATATTGTGCAATGATAGAGCACTTCCAGATCAGATTTTAGGAACTTCAGTACTGCCTGTCTGGCTTGTATAGACACTGCCAAATACCTAAGCACAGCCCAACACCCCCGCGGAGCAAGGAGACGTTGCAATTACTATCTTATAGCAGGGGAACCAAAATACAGAGAGGATAAGTCAGTCGCCCAAAGTCCCATCATGAAGGCGATGGCTTTCTTGACTCCAGGCCAGCGTCCTGAGGACAGGGTATCTTTCCTCTCAAGGATCAGGCTTTCTCATGAGGCGGTTGCTGGGTTGGCACAAAAACCCGAGCAGGTCTTTTCCTCACGGCATGCTGAATGGATGCGAGTTTATTTTTTTTAAGACCAATTTCTATTTTAAGAGAAAGCGCCATTGCTAAATTCTGAAATTGAAAAGAATTTCAACATACTGTGACCTAATGACAGTGGATGTTAAGAACACATGTGGCTTTTTAGAGCTTTGTGGAACATTCCCATGAAGAGATACTTAGCAAATGCAGCTTTGTGTACATTTCACAGAACTCTGCCAGCGTTACTGACTTTTACCCGGGTCTGAGCCTTACCCTAGACTGAAGTCACAAAAGAGGGGATTAGTAGGGCTACACTGAGGCTGTCTGTCACACAAGTAGCTAATTAACTCCTGATTGGACCCTGCTAAATCCCCATTTCCTTTGCAATTTATCCACCCTCTCCACAAAAGACATAGTTCTCATACAGTAGAAAAATAAAATTTGTAATCAAGGGTAGTAATGAAATAAGTTATTCAAGTTATTATACCAGTAAGTGACAACAGCTTGTTAATATGTTGCATCCTCTTGAAACAGAGTTAATTGCCACGCTCAAATCATCACTTCTAAATATGACCCAAAAATGTACAAATTACAACAAAAAACCCAAGCTGATCTTCAATGTAGTGTCTTTCACTGAATTCTTTATAAAGGAAATTTGAAATCTATATGCTACCTGTTACCTCAGCTCAGTAGCATTGGTGCAAATCTAGAGCAGCCGGAGTAAGAGGTGAGCTACGGAGCGGAGGTATGACAGGGAAAAGAAATAGGTTTAGTCACATTTGAACTCATCTGTTTTGCAGAAACCTGTGGTTTATACCAGATTCAAGGCAATCAGAACTACACTACCCTTTCACAGAAGCAAGTTTACACCAGAGAGATATTCCTCTCCACAGTAAAGCGACAACGCAATACCCTTCCTCTGAGACATTTCCAATAGCCGCCTTGTCTCAAGGTATGTAAACACCTACTACATGACCCGAATTTAGCTCTTTTCCATTTCCTGAACAGCAGTCTATCAATTTTAATGTATTTGAAAAATGAAAAGACTACACTTTCTAGGTGCTGATTGGAATAAATAGAAGAAAAATTTTCATCCTTCCGCATTTTTTTGTAAATATCATTTTCTTGAAGTTCAAAATATAACAGAAGAAAATTAAGGAAGCGCATGGCTATAAAAAATGAGACAGGAAAAATGTTTACTTTAACTGTCTACGCTGCTAAGCATTTCAATCAGAACTAGTAATTTTTTCTTTTAGAAATACCAAGCTATAAATTTATTTCCCAGCTGCAAGGAGAAATTGCTGATACATAATGTGTCTGATTTTCCAAAGTACGAGGCAGCTACCTTGAGGTGCTGCACACCCTTAACCCCCTCTGTACACAAGACCAAGCCCTTTTCTATATGAACACACATCAAATGTTTACATCACCCAAGTGGAAGAGGATTTAAGAGGTGAGAGTAGGAAGGTAAGAGTTTTAAGGACACATCACAAGTGGCAGCGTTAATCATCCATAAAAATAAATTGCAGTTAGATAAAGGAAAGTTTCTCCTCTTGACAGAAGAGAACGTACCCCTCGGTCTAAATCACAGAGCAAATGGTTTTCACAACCTGGAGTCCAAGTTTCTACAGAGCCTTCAGTTCTCCAGCAGAAGACTTAAGAGCTTAAATAGATAACGTAGAGGAGGAATGAGGTAGGCATTAAACGTGAACATAAGAACTGAACTCCAAAGAAAGTAAGTCAAACTGAATGGAAGGGTTGGAAACCAACCAAGTGGGAATTTCACTCCCATTATTTCATATCTCCCCTCCACACTACTGGATATCACAAATGGTTCTCAAAGTCACAAAATTCATTCTTTCCTACATCAGGAATATTTCTACGTTAGCTGTGACACGTGTATGAAGGGTGCTCGCACATCATGGCCAACACGGCCCAGCCGGTTATCCGAGAGCTGGCAATCACACTAGCCACGCCACAGTCATACCAAATCCCAGACAGCACCTGGGCAGGACCATTTCTGAACTGCCTCTCTCGTATTAGATTTCAGCTGATGCCAAATTCAGGTATATGAATGCCTGCCATGAAGGTGGAGGAGGGAGAGAGAAGGAAGGGAGCAGTCAGAAAAGATCAGCTGCCTTCAGAAGTTAGGTATTACAAGAAATAAAAGAGCTCAAGACAGAAGGTCAGGTATCCTCCATTATTAAGGACAAACAGATTTAGTCATGGTTCCAAGTCGCTCATTAAAGTGAAGTTCAATAGCCATCATTTTATTACCATCTCTAAGCTTCCAATGGTCCTACCAGTGTCAGCCTGTTGGAAGCGTTCCGAAGATGCCTACTGCAGTCTGCAGAGACATAACGGATATGATAGAGGGGAACACAGGAGCAGGCTGCGTTTTCTTTGAGTTTGGGTAGCCTTTATTTAACAGCTTAGTGTTCAAAGAGTGAACAAGTAAAGCAAAACATAGGTGTTTGAATAAGGAATATATTCCAGGCAGTGAGACGCCCGACATCTGTACGGCACCTTTAATACGACGGTGCTGCGTGTCTCAGGATTGTGCACTGAGCTTATTTCTAAGGAACTTCGGATTTTTTTCCATAACCTTTTTCTTGTTACTTTTTCCCCAGCTTCACTCCACCCGCACTCCCTGTGTCGGAGGGAGGTCTGAGGAACAGGTTGGAAGAAGCCAAGCTCCCTGCTATTACTCATTCTCCTTCAGAAACAGCAAAGGTGAAACTCTGGCTTTGTTGCAGTAAATGGAACGCATGCCAAAATCTTGCAGGGCAGAATTTCTCCCTGTCAGGCTGTTCTCTGTGATGTTAATGCAGCCTCCCTATATGCACACCCTTCGGAGGACAGGGGTTTGCAGGTGGATTCACAAAACCCAATGCCAAAGGCAGGAAGGGGAAAGTTCTTCCAGAAACATCTGTCCTCAGGGAAGAGGATTCCCCTCTACAGAGACGCCCCTCACCTCCAGTCTCTCCTCACACTCCATTCCTTACCTAAGGAGATAATCCCGCACAGGGAGAACCTCACGGACTTCTATCTATAAATAGCAGATATTTATATCTATTTATTTTGTGCTTCTAAGGTTCTTACAAGTCTCCCAGGGCTGACGTTTCCAAATAGTACAAACTGACCCTTAAGAACAAAGACTGCAATGGCACTTGCGTTTCTTAAGCTCTGAGCATGTGCTGCGTGGTTCTAGTGTACATTAAAGAACGGAAAGCCCGCACCTTGCAAGGAGGGGGGAAAATCACTGCGAAAGAGGAAATTATCCCTGTTAGACAACAGGAACTGAATCGGGTTTTGGTGGTGTCTTGGTCGGGTTTTTTTTTCATTCTCCATTATTTTTAAAGAGCCTTTCCTTATGCAAACAAGAACATTCACTGATCAGCACCAGTATCTCTTTGCTTTTGGTGTGCATTAAGAAAATTAAATGGAATATTCTTAGAAAGACATCTGTGCCTGGGGTGACTCACATTTGATCAATCCCTATGAACTGTTCTTTTCAGAGGATGTGCAATTATTTGCTCAGTAAGGCTTAAACTTTTTATTTATCTAATCACCCCCCTGTAAAGCTTTGATCTGAGCTTCCAAAACCTATTTTTCTAACTACTTTAGCTACATATTTTAAGTCTTATTGTCTAATCAACTTCAGCCTGTAAAACATGCAACGTCCTACTTAATGCATCCTATTAGGAAATCAAGCTGCCGCATGGATTTTTAGATCTCTCATTTTGCAACCCCGTGAGCCATTTGGAAGCATCATTAATGTCATTATTCCAGGGGAGAAGGAGAGCCCTGGCAGCAGAGCGAGCCCTCTGCGCGGCTGTCAGCTTTGCCCTGCTAACATTTGCAGAGTGACTCAGAGGTGAATCACAGGTTTCTGCAGGTGTACACCAGGGAGAGCTGGATGATTTCCATGTCACAGTGGTTGCAAATGTTTACTTCATTAGTTCATGGGGTTACTCAGCAGTCCTAGCCAACTCAATTTCTCAATCTTACTGTATGGCAGTTTAAAAAAAAAAAATATAAAATGGGAGTAGGTAGTAGCTTTGAAATTAAAAACACAAAACCAACCGTCAGTTGGTAACGAGAAAACCTGAGCAATGTTGGAATGTGGATGGATTTAAGTGAAGCTGTCATTACACTCACACTTGGAAACGTTTCAGTGTCTCTAGCGTTGGATCTATTATACTCTTGCCCAGAAGAGTAAAGGCTGTCCTCACCATACCTGTTCCAGAGCAGTACACCCTGCACAAGGAGTGGGCTCTGAACGGCGCGCGGATGGTTATCTCTATCCACCGAAAGTGTATTTGCCATAAGAAAACTTACAGAGATGTGTCTACTTAGGAACTACTTCAGCAGCTCCTTTGAAGTCTCCAGATGTTTTACAATAAGGCTTTGCCCATGTAAGAGTGGTCATTTGGGGTCTACCATGGCATCTCCCGCCCACCGCTGCCGGCGTGGCTGTGGGCATTAAACTCCTGTAGCCACATCTTCTCCTTGAGCTTCAAGTTTGGAAGTGCTCCAGGTGCCATAGGTAGGAGGAAATTCCTGTGGGCAGGACACCAGGTAGCTGGGTGAGCCTCTCTACCTTAAATTTCTCTAAACTAGATTCCATAAGCCACTTATCTACCCATTTTCCTAGTCCATTTAAGTTATTTTGAATTTTACAGACTTTGACCTCACATTAACTTGTTCCCCACAAGATTGTGTCATCGGCAAATGTTATCACTTTACTTCATGTTCCTACTTTAAGGTTATTAACATATAAAGTGAACAAAATCAGGCCTCCCAGGATTGATCCTTGACCTGTGCTGTACTTTAAGTCACCTCCAGCCACCATGAATTCCCAAGTGTTTCCACTTAGGCGAGCTGTTTGTCTCAGAGGTGGAAACTTGGTTTTTCCCATGGTCAAAGAAAAGCCTCTCCTCACCTTTTCGTTACTTTGTCTTGTAGATTACATTTTGCACATCTACCATACCCAAAAGATTCTGTAAATCCTGGCCAGACTTTTCTCTCCGGTACAAAACCAGCAGTGGGTCACAACCAAGCCAGCTCATTCATGTAATGAGAACTGATGAAGCTATCTGATGCTCAATGGAAATAAAGACACTAAGACCTAATTTGCACTCAAGGAAGCCTGACCAGCTTTAGGGGAGTAAAATGCTGGCTAAAGATTGAAAGGCTATGAAGAGAAAATGGACTTGAGAGACTCACAAAAGCTGAAAGCTCTGTTTATCCCAGATTTCCTCCACGTTTTACGCAAACAGCTGACATCTGCAAAAGATCTCATTAGAGCTGCCCAACCAGAGAGCAGGGTGCCACCCCAGGTGCGCACGCAGCGCGTTATTACATCGACACGCTTCCTCAAGGGTGCAATTCTAACCCCTGAAACACTTTTCTATGTAAACTGTGATCTTTTTGAAAATAACGGAGGATAAAAATAGAAGCTTGTGAGAAAACAGAAACACTTACAACGTATGTTCTAAGAGCATCCCAGTGACCCAATATGCTCTTCCACATGCTTGCATTGAAACTGCAAATGAGATCCAGCAAACTTCTAATCTCTACGGAGTCAGAGTATTTAAAGACAAAAACGGCCACGAAATGTTTATTAATAAAACTAGCTGGATTATTCTGGCCGAGGATCCTACCAGGTGTCATCTACACATGAAACGAGCTCCACGGACACTTGCAGTTACAGCAGAGCAGTCTCGGTAACCCTGACGGTCCTTTCCAATCCTCCACTCCCAAAAGAACAAGCTGTGCCCTAAAGCACCGGGTAACCAGACAGAACGGAGGCGACAGTTGGCACGGACAGATGGAGGCTGCCCGGTGGCAGGATCTCGCAGCAGGAGGCTCAGCGCCCCTCACCAGGCACACCGGGCTCTGCAGCACCAGCCAGATTGTGCTCTGGGTAGCACAAAGTTTCCTGGACTAAAATACGGGAGTGGTGTTCAAGTTACCAAGGGGAAACCCAGGGAAGGAAAGCCTCCTGCTCTCCTCCGTGGCAGAAAACAGCGTTGCCCCAGCTGATCCAGGTGTCTGGGAGCTCCTCTGCCCCAGCAGCCAGGAGGGAGCAGGGACAGGGCAGCTCCAGGGACCTGCGTTACAGGCACACAGCGGTGTGAGGGCATCGGGCAACACAGAAACTGTACCTCTACCTGGTCTTTAATTTTATGTATTATTTTAGCAGCGCATATTCAAACCTGGACCCCACGAAAAAAGCTGACAGTCACGTGAGGCAGGTACTGAACGCGATGCAGGCTGACGGTCACGTTTATTTATCAACAGCTCCCCTTGAACGTATCTCGTTTCTGAGTTAGCAGATAAAACAGCATCCCACAAGGCAATGACTGCATAAATACCCATTTTCACTCAGCAGCAACTACCTAAAAAACACACTTGAAGAGAGATTGCTAAATCCCATTAGAAAAGAATAGTCGCTTAATCAAGTTACCATCCTAAAATTGGCACCAAATTCTTTCCAGGTCTTAAATGCAGACGACAACGGCACGAGACGAAAGAAATACATTTGCAAGCAGTCAAAGCGTGCGGCTGAAACGGTGAGAACAACCCTGCGCTGAGCATGGCACTGCAAACCAGTTGTTTAGCTGGGCTTTATTTAAAAACTATTAGCATGTTATGCCATACTTACTCGAGTAAACTATAAAAACCTTGTAGAAGCAAGCTTGAGCTATTATGAATCCGTTTCTGCAATGAGCACACTGCCCCCGGGGTAAATGAGCGCTAAAGCTTAGCACTGCTATAAATACCCGGGGTTTCACAGGGCCCGAGAGCCGTGTAGGTGTGCTTGGCATTCAGCTGGGGGAAGTGGTGGCGGCTCCCCTCCCTTCCTCCTCCCCGCGCTAACAATGCTGTTTGGCAGCTTTTTCATTTTATCTCACCACAGATCTTTGCCAAAACTTGAATCTGCTCCTGACAGATCAACTGCCACCATAAAAGAAACTGGCATGTTTTTTTGTCTTTGGTTTTGTTTTGGTTTGGTTTGGTTTTTTTCCCTGCGGATTCCAATTGGAAGGATAAGCTTGAATGACAACCTTCTCAAACGGCCAGGTCTTCTCTGAGGCCTGGGGTTGGGAAATGAGGACCGATACAGTTGGAGAGGCTTTAGTTAGTCAGTAACCACACTTTAAATTCAATTATTTGAACAGCAGAACAGACTGTGAGACCAGATTCCCAGCTGTTTTGTAACTTACGTTGTCACTTGCACCTGTGCAAAGTGGGCACAAAATACTTCTAATTTGGCAGTTGGGAATTAGACCCCATATTTACATTTGCTTCCTGATTCCTGACTTTATTCATTAGCCAGCATGTGGTACACAAGCTGATGAATTATTGTTTAGCTTGTTTTGAAAACACATCACTTGCAAACATACTTAAAGAAGATCTGCAATAATTAGCTGCGTTTTATTTTCTATGCGAACTGCACCTTTTTGTGCCTTTTTATGTATACATGCATACAGGAGTCCGTTTATCTCAAGTTAAATTTAGTCCCTTATGATTAATTTAGGGTCAGAATCAGGTCGGCATGAACACAACTGCAAAGGCAGAGATTTCAGTGGAATTCAATTTACTTATACCAGGTCTGAATTCTGCCTTTTGCCTCAAGGCACATTTCAGATTCCCAGTGTACAGAGGACATTTTAAATATTGTTTTGCATTCACGAAATACAAGCAAGATCGCAGCTAACTCTATCCTTACATCTTGACCAAGCTATGGTAAAGTCTCTTGCGTTTTCTACAGATCAATGGGCGCGGATGGCGCTCTATCGACATACAGGAGCCTGACGGGTACCTGAGCCCTTAGCGCTGCCAGATGCTGAAGATCCAGCACAATAAACAGGGTCCTGTCCCTACCTGCACCAGGCGTCTCGCCTCTGCCATAGGATACGAGGAGAATTTTCTTCTACGTATGATATTTGCGTATTCGCAGCAGAAGTCTATTTTTGTCTCAGTTTCTGTATAGACAAAAATTATCTTTCAAGTAGTTACAAAGCGGGCTGCTTCCAGGCTCCGGGCTTAAGGTTGTGGGCTCTTGTCTGTGCTGGGTTTTTTTCCCCTCATTAAAAGAGTTTCTGTTACCTTCAGGGGATGCTGGAATGCTGCTGTCTGTCTCTGGGACATGGCAAGTCTTTCTGGGGACTGCCTTTTGTCCCGTTAGACTAGCTTCAGTGCAAGACTGCTAGAAGTTTAGGTATCCCCAAAGAGCACGAGAGGGTTTTTGAGCCAGCCAGCAGCAAAATCACCTTTGCGTGACACCCTGCGACTTCTCCTGTCCAGGAGAGCATCTCAGCCACAGGGCTGGGGGTGGCAGGTCCTGGGGTCACCTGCCAGGACACGCAGCACACCCGTATGCCCTCCCGAAGGAGGGACGGACAGAGCTGGCGTTGCTTTTCATCGTGAGAAGTTTCCTCCGTGCAGAGGAACCCTCGCTTAGCACTCGGGCCAACGCTCAGCTTAGTCAGTGGGGTTGAGGATCTGGCCCATCAAAATGAGCTTTATAAAACCAAATGTATCTCAGCGCTTCACCCACACTCACCCTTCTCGTAAACTTCACCCCTCCTCTCACTTCAGGCCTTCGTTTGACACCTCTCCTGCACTCCATCGGCAACAACGTGGGGGCCCCTCAACGTCGGATCTGCATTTTGTGTAAAGCCTCACGAACAGCAATAGCACTGTATAATTAATAAATAGCAGCAACAACAATAATATAATAAGTAGGCATCAGCGCTAACAACTCGTACCCTGAGTGGTGCTGAGAGGATCTGCAGGATCTCAACATCAACCCTGTTGACGCAGACAATGGAACTACCTTCAGGCTGGGTAGGTGGATCAGAATCGTTCATCCTGGTTAATATCTGCAAGCTGGAGGTCAGGACATCACTGAAGTATCAGTCACATCACCTGGGACACTGGTGCCAGAAAAATACAGAACTGTAACGGTGCACAGGAGCTAAGAAATGTGTGAGGCCACTTGGGCCCAAACGTCTTCTCTTGAAGTGATCTTCCACGCAACAATTTTAAAAGTGTCACACCAACACAGGGAAAGCACTTGGTCGCCCTAATTTACAGAACAACTAGCACTGAAGTTTTAATTAGATTTTAATCTGGGAATCAAGGAGGTAAACCTGACGTTTTATGAATGGCGGGAGAACCTACCAGGAATTCACTTTGTTTTGATGCAATGACTCTTGGTACAGGGGCTAGCAAAGTCACAGCATCGAGACTGCAGCTCTCTACAGGGAGACACGAACCTTTTAGCTGTACACAAACAGGCTGTTCGACTGATGCAGTGGTGGTAGCCACTGTGCAACAGATGTGAGTTACACCCGTAGAGAGCCGCTCATATAACGCACTTCATTTCTGCTGAAGAACCTGTAAGGTTCCACCTTCACAGGGGAGCTGCCCCCAGTGTCACGCGGTGGGTAGCGGTCCCACGGCTGTGCCAGCTGCTCCGCCGGCTGGGCGCTCCACGTGCTGTCCGTACGCCCTGGGAACCAAAGCGCTGCCGTTTGCTAGGCCTGCAACCCGACTAGATGGGCTGGGGGATGAGAGAGGGCAGGTACCCATATATTCGGGGAGAGACAGCTGCCGCATCAGAATTACGGGCAGGGGAAAAGATGTCCCCTCAATTGTATAAACTCTTGTGACATTCTCTTCCAAAAGGTGCGTGTGCGCACGTATACGTTTATGCACATAAGTGTGTATATATATATACACACACAAAGCTCAACGAAAATTCCGTGCTCAGTCATATACTACCAAAATCTAGAAAGGAGGGGAAGTTTTTATCATTTTCTAAGATTTTAGCCATTCTACAGGGCAAAAATCACTCCTAACATTGTATAAAGGTGACATTATTGCAAAGCTAAGGACTATTGGTGACACCCTTAAAAATACTTGAAGGAGTTTGCTTGACATACTTTGAAATGCACTCTGGTTTTTTGTTTTGTTTAAGTTGGGATGGACAATTGACTATTGTGCAAAGGTAGATTGCATCCACAACTCGATATTTGTAAAGCAATTTAGAGGTCACTTTAACAATTCCAATAATAGTGACCATTAGTGATTTTGCAAAGGAAACAGACATTGCAAGATAAACCAAAGGCTCTGAAAGTAACCGCTATTCTTTCTTCCCCATGTTCCTGAACTACCCTTCTCCCTGTCGCATCTGATCACCTTCCAGTAGCGTGGTGCGGGATGTGACTCGCATGCATTGCATCCGGTAGACGTGTTTGTTTATTTTCTCCCAAACTGCTATTATGCCATGGGCTCACCCTGCCCAGAGCCAACAAAACCACGGCAGTGTAATGCAATTTAATACTCATACGCAGAGGGCTCTCAACACAGGAGACCCCAAAACCCCTCCAGGTATTTAGCAGACACATAAAAAACATGTCTGAATGAGTTAGTTTTAAAGAGTAGAGTTTTTTTGGTTTGTGGTGTGGGATTTTTCCTTCAACCTGAACAACCCCTCACTATAGTTCTATGAAAAGACACTGGAATGATCTTATAGCCTGTGCTCTAATCCTATATAAAATAAACGTAGCAAAGAATTGCTTATAGTCATCCTCCTAAATACAGTCGGTGCTTCTGCCAGTGATACATCGACTGAAAGTTTCTGCAAGCGTAGCTGCATAAATGTATCTCTAATTACTCAGCTTTTATATAGCCTCTGGTTTCCAGGAAGAATTAGACATGTGACATATGATCAGGACTGCAAGTATTTTTTCCAAGTTGGGTTAATTAACATTATCTGAAAACCAGAAAGAACAAAGCTACCAGGTATGTGGAACATTAATCACATCACTGGTAATTAGTGCTAGAATATAGAAATAAAAAGACAAAATGAGGCCATAAGAAATAAGTCTAATCCAACTACAATTTACCAGAAATACTGTAAGAAATAGGCTTGAAACTACACAATTACATTTTTCAGGTGGACAGAAGGGTGGGTAGGGAATACCTGCCTGTCTGGGCCGGCTCAACAGAGTAAGAATTCTTGAGAAAGAAAAATGATAGATGGCAAAATGGCAATATTTGTGATTTAGAAATGTTACGATAACACCAGCCTATGGGTATCAGAGGGCAGCGTATAGAGTGGCAATATACAGCCATGAAATACGTGGTGAGTTTTCATCTAACTCATGCAGTCCGTAGGTTATGAGCATTAATAATAACAAGACCAATAGCAGAGCAAAGCGCGGAACAGGCCCACGGGGACCTGGGACTGGTAATCAGTGAAGGGAGTTAAAGCAACCGGCTTTGTGCTCAGAAGCTAAAGTCTGAGCATCCGCAGAACAAGAGGATCTCCTTCAGACGCAGTTATTGCCTGTTCCACCAACACGTCTCACCCGCTCAGGTGTTAACTATGACGGCGCTGCAGAACGTCACTCGTGGCAAAGTCCAACTGCAGCACAGCAAGCAGATGCTAAGAAGAGGACCACAAACTGTATACACAAACCCCATTCATGGCTGCAACTATCCACAATGACACCAAAAATAAACAAACAACACGGAGAGACAGCAAAGCACGCATGATGCGCCAAAGCGTCATGGTCACATCTGCTGAGTCCCGCTGCTTGCTCCTCCCTTCGTCAAACACCCTGCTGCACCTCGTCCCTTCTGCGCTCTTTGAAGCTGACGGGCCTGTTGCTGACAAGTGGTAGAGGCGAGCATCCTAAAAAATCTGATCTCCGGCAGACCTACAAGGGGATTATTTTATCCTGAAGAATTAGCTGGTGCATTCTCATCCATTCTGATTCCTCACACCATTGCTCATTTTGATAGGCGCCCTTTCCTGCGTGGTCTGGCAGGTCCTCTGTTCGGATGCACGTGGCAAGGCAGCAAAGAGACACCACGAGTACAGAAGCAAGAAGTCACTGCAATAGGCGAGTCCTTTCTGAATTTCTCACTAGGGCTTACGCATCCTGGCTATTCCTACGCGATGATCTCAACTTCAGCAAGTCCAATTATACTCAAGCGTGTGAACTGTGAACAGACTTCTCGAAGCACAAGAGAACCTGTCAGGCTCCCAAACAGTCCACGACGTGATCTCTGCAAAGGTAGTCCTAGGAACGAGTGTTATCTGAATGCATATAAACAGATTTCAACTTAAAGAAAGATTGTAAAGACGACTCTTTTCTGTGCATTTTTTGTTGTATTCCATTAATCACCTAAGCCCTATGCATCCGAGCACCGTTTACGGCTGCTGCTGCCCCTCACGCCATTCCCCGGAAAACAGCGCGCGCTCTCAGCCGTGCGCAGCCAGCCGGCGGGGCTCGGGACGGGTAACTCACCGAGTTACTCTCTGTAGGTCAGTGATATGGAAACAGGAATAAAGCCAGTTTCCTTTGCTAGTATGAGACCATCTTTGCCCTCCCTGGGATGCAAAGCTTTAATTTCCAACAAAAGTCTGGCTTTTCATCATTTAGGCTCTGATTCAAGAAAGCCTGAAAGTTTACTGAGCAGCAGTGCAACGATACACTTAAATATTTGGCTGAATCGGGGCCTCTGTGATTATATTTTAACACAGTTTTTTATGAAAGAACATAAAAAAAAAAAATCCCCACAAGTAAGAAAGATCTTTTCTTCACTTGTGGCTTACTGGTTTTCAGTAGATAACCACTTGGTTCCAATAATAATTTAAAAGAAAAGAGGCTAAGATACAATCAGTGTAAAAGCAATTAGCCAAATTATTTAATGGATTAATATAAATTACATTGTTTAATTACAAGATCAAACGAAATAATACTGGTTTCAATTAAAGCAATTCATTCCAGTGGTGAAGCAAGGAAACCAACTGATTTTCTGAACGCTGCCTTCCAACTCTCTCCAAAAAAAGGTTACATTAACTACATGAAGACATAAAAACCTACAGTAATGACAAATCACTATATGGATACACTTGAATATAATTTTTCAGCTACTTAGCAATTTGGATTTTATTAGCAAAACTTGTAATAATCTCAATGAGGTGCAGAGAGAGAGAGAAACGGAGAAAGATGTAATCTCAGAGCAGAACCCGATATTGGCTGGTCCCTGCGCAGAGCCATACCTCTTCGTGGATGTGCTCGTGTCACTCAGCTTTAAAACTCTAAATTACTGCTGGATTTGTAACCAACCCAACCGTTTCTCCTGCGCTTCCTTCCCACGCTGTGCTGTTCCTCCTCTTGGTCCTTTCACCTCCTTGGTGCTCATTTTCAAGGGTTGTCCACCAAGTCTGGTATCTCGATCTCTAACTCCTCGCCTTATCCATCCTAATGGCCATTCTTCTCCAGTTTCTGTGTCAATTAACCTCCCCTGACCGGCGCCTATCTGCATTTCGCTCTGTAACTGCGTTATTTAGTGTGGCTCTTGGCACGAAAGATGGTACAAAGTGGCGTCTTTTATAAAGGCTATTCTTCACCAGGGGAAATACCAGATTTCCTGCAGTCCAAACTAGCCCGGTATGGCAAGAAGCTGCGTGTCCCCGGGCTCGTGTCCCCACTGGCGCTCCAGTGGCCTGCTTCAGCGAGGGCTCCAGGCAGCAGCGGGTGCCACGACACCACCCCGGTACCGCCGGGGAGAGCTCTCCTTCCAAACGCACTCACGCCTGTACCCGCATGCCCTTCCCTGCTGCTGGCCGGCCCACCGCTTCTCCTGCCTGAATGTCACCGTCACCAGCCACGCGCAACCCGCGTGCCATCCCCGCTTCCCCCCCAGGCCACCCAGCACAGCCGCGGCCGTGAGCGGGGGCCGGGGCTCCCCCTGCTCCCGCTCCCACCAACGCCTCTCTGCCCTTGAAGGAAAGTGCTGCCAGAGCCATCAGACCTGAGCCACGGAAACCTCATGGCGAGCGTGACTCGCCTGCACCCCAGAACAAGGGAGTCTGCGTTTAGGCTGTGCAGAAACACCTGATGGTTTGATTAATATTTCGTGTGCTGCTTTGAAGCACTGTACAGAGCCCAGGCCCTTGGCCCGGCACAGCTTGCTTCGTCCCCTTCCAACGGCACCACACCGGTTGTTCCATCACAACCTGTCCTCCCACCCATTAACTAGGGATGCAAAAGAAATCCCAGCGCAACCCAGGCTAGAAATGAACACACCCATCATGAGAAGCAGCTGAAACCATTACCTGCCCAATGCATTTGTAGAAAGCAACAGTTTCAGCACCTAAGAAATAAATATCACATACGCACAACGAACAGCATGACCTTCGCTACGGTCCTGCTTGCTGAAATTAAGGATACTGTCTCAGATATATCACAACTTTTTCTGCCCCAACAAACTTCCCAAACAAAAGACAGAATAAAACCTGGGTGAGGAAGGAGGAGAGTGAAGAGCTGTTGTGGCCAGGCTGACGGAGGCCACCGGAGCTGGGTGCAGGGCTCCGACAGCCAGCTCCCGACGGCTGGGCACTGGCATCCCAAAGCCTACAGGCTTCACGAGTTGGATTTTCCTCCACAGATAACAGCAACCCAGATCAGGAAAAAAAAACTGGAACTAGCCCTCTATCAAGGATTTTACTTCACCAAGATATAACAAAGTGCCAAACGGCACAGCCCATTATCCTGCTGCTCTCCAGTACACTTCAAGAAGTGTATTCCTTTAAAGCCATGGTGCGTATCAGCACAGCAGCTTGTCTGCAGTGTCGCTCTGGCAAGGGCTGGCCCCGCAGCTCAGGTCGGCACTGGATTCACTCCTCGGTTTAAAGGCATTAACCGTTTTTGAATTGGTCGCAGGCACTATTAGGGATAGCTCATCAGAACTTGGTTTCCTATAGGAAAGCTCTGGGCTTGTTCATGGGCTGGATGTGAAATGAATTCCAAAAGTGTTTAAAATACAGAGTGTCATTTGATTCCAGGAGTCAGTGGAGATATTTTTCCAGCCGGCTTGTGGCTTGAAAAATTCATATTAAGCTTGTTAAGCATATCTAAAATATAATCAATTACATACATTTAAAACAAACAACCCTCATATCTAAATATTAATTTCCCCTTTACCCAGTGCTGTTTTGCTCATCATTTAGGCTTCTGTTTCAGAGGTGGGGGCGCGAGAGGGAAACCAGAAATAAAGCAAGAAAAACATCTCCAGGCAGATGGAGCCACCAGGAATTAGGCCGACTTGCCCCCGCAAATCTGTGTGTTGCACTGGTTTTGCTCCACTGTTTGTATCCACAACAACCCAAGGATGTTGCTTTACAGAAATCCCGCACAGCCAGTACCAGGAGAGTGCTGCTGGTTTCAGCTCCTCAGCTCTGCAGGCAAAGAAAATCTCAAGCTTGAGCTCACTGCAGCTCTAATTAAAAATAAAGTACGGATGACTCATTTCACTGCTTATTGTTAATGGTTAAGCTACTGGAAGAAGCCCCACCGGAGCTGCTCCTGACCAAACAAACTCATGTGCTGGGTCTAGCAGGGAGCGGGTTTTGTTGCGAGCGGGAGCACTGGTCACAGGTTAACAAGGACCGTTTTGGGGACCTACAGCCAGAAAAATTATTTGCAATCTATTAAAACAGAGGTCTGCTCTGGGGGAGGGAAGGGGGAAATAAACACACACATACAGTGTAATTACAGTCATTTCTTCTTGCATGGGAGGAAATTCTCACCCACTGGTTCCAGCCCAAAGGTGAAGGGCTGTTTCCACTGCAGCACAAACGAAAGCGGCAGCAGTGGGGTTCATAGATGTCTATTTTTGCGCCATGCTCTACTCAGAAAGAGCAGGACTTACTGGATCTGATATCCACTGTCACTGTAACCCTTTTATCTCTGCTGCTAAACTGGGAGGAAATTATATTTGATGCAGGTCTGCATTCCAAATGTTTTACCAGTACACCACTGGGGATCCTGCTGTCGCTGGCACCCCTTATTTCAGCTTCCTGTCACAAGCTGAAAAAGTCACGCCGTTATCAAAGCTACAAAAGCGTGGCTTTCTGTTATATCTACAGCGCAGCGGTACCTGAGCCAACAGTAAGGGACCTTCCTCGTGTATCAGAAACAACACACCAGCGTTGGCTCAGACCTCCACACGTGCTAATCCGCCCTTAAACTCCCCCTCTCCAGTAGCTGAGGAGCAGCAGCTCTGCAGCCGGGAGCGGAGCCAGCTCCTGTACTCGGGTTCATCATCTCTGTGCTGCACCCCACCCTCTACAACACCGACCTTGATCCCCACACACAAATACAACCTCATCCTGCTTAGAATACATATAACTACACTGGTGAAAATTTGGGGCGCCCATTTTAAGGTCTCCTTCTGTCATAATGACGTTGTTAAATAAGTTTGCTGTAAATAAAGTTTCCTTCATGCACCTGGTTTCTCCAGCTACGCATTCCTCTAGAGTGACTCGGCTGTTACGCATCGAGCTCCGAGTCTTTATTTTAAAAAATCCCAAGAACAATAATCCAGAACCTGAGAGTTTATCCCTGTCATGCCTCAATGTTATGATCTGCTATCAGAGAATGCATTAGCCTATTTATATTTTATATGCTATTTCTCATAAGGGTTTCAGAGATAATTTGGTAGCACTGTCCCGTCATAGATGGTGTTGGTTGAGAGAGAAAACAGCTCCAAGATGATAAAGAGTTACAGAGTGGGCTAACTATAGCAGAACCTATTGTATTAACGAGACGAGATTTGTTTTAAGTTCAATGGAGAAAAGATACCTTTGAATTTGAGAAGTTAAAGTGTGTTGCATTACCGAGGCACAATAGAATAAGCTAATGATGAAGTTTCAGTTTTAACTTGGAAACTGCTGGTTTTTGTAGGCTCCAGCCTGTCACTAATAGGTATATTTTAACGAGATACATGGGGATTTAGGGGAACAGCTCCCATTAATGTTAATGGGATTCACACAGCTAAATCCCTGTGCCGGAAATGTTTTAATGTGTCTTTAACATAGCCTCTGTGTGCGCGCACACGCACACGCGTGTGTCTAGTTAATGGTTAAATGCATAAGTTCCATGATACGCCACTACAGTGGAAGCAAAAAGCATGGGTCCTGGAAGGTGGGGTTTTGACAGCAGCGGGTGAATCTGCTGTGAAGGTTTGGCAGGAACGGGGCCATCCCGTCCTCGCCCAGCGGTGGGCTCAGAGGAGCCAGGTCTGCGCCCCTCGTGCCCTTCGCTGTGCCCTAAGGCAGGGTGGCCGGGGGACAGCCCCCGCTCGGCTCCCTCAGCAGCCCTGGCCAAGGAGGGCTGTTGAAAACCTGCTCAAAGGTACCCGGGAGCAACGCGCACGGAACTGGGGAGAAAACCTGCTAAATGGCTGCAGGCCCTGCTGATCCGGCACTGAGCAGCTGTGGGCTCCCTGGGGAGCAATCTCTGGGAGAAAGCTCGGCCGGTACACTGGCGAGCCAGTATACGTGCACGTGGCTACTACAGCGGCAGTAAACGAATTGCAGCAGCTCTGTAAAGAGTTTGCTGAATAAAAGAGGGAGTTTAATTTTAGAAACATGAAGTACTCTCATATTATTACCCACCAGGTGGTAGGCGATACATGCAGGAAGCAGCTGACCTAAAAGAGACACCACGAGAAAAGAAGCGCGGTTACCTGAGGGGCCAAGCAGCACCTTGAAAGAGAGCAAACAGGCTGCATCAAAAGGAGTGACCACCAGGATGCTGGATTTTCAGAAGTAAACCTGAGGGCACAGCAAAGCCGAGACTTGAATCGGTACAGAGCGCTGAACATTGAGGGATGAAAAGGAAAACAGAAAGTTAAAACTTTTTTTTTTCCCCCCCTTACCATTTCATCAGTGAAAAAGAATTAGGAGCAAGTAAAACTCAGGTGTCAAAAATAACATCTAAAACAGTACAGCAGCAGATAAAGGTATTTGATGAGAAGCATCAGCCAAAACAGAATGAGACTATGCAGAGGGGATAGGGCTTACCCATGAAAAAGGAGAGCACAAAATTTACACTCGGAGCTGAAAGCAGCGGCCTGCCCACGCGATCCTGGAGACCTATACGAACTTCTAGATAGCGAGCGGCTTAAGAGCAGGATGTGTCTTTTGAGCTTACAAGAAAGATTCACAGGGGAACGAAGCGTCAGCCTAGAGAAACATGCTTCCAGGCAATAAGGACAGCTGAATGGGACCTCAAAAATGCAAAGCAATAGCAAGTGCTAGAGCGTACGGAGGACACAGTTTCTAGCAGAGATAAGGACCAAGAAATGGAGGGTCCATGACCTCAGAAGTAGAATAGGGAAAGCTAAAGACAATGTCTGCCCCTAGTGAATGTGGAAAGCAGAACTCTATGTTACAATGATAGAAGCATCCCAGGAAGAAAAAGTAAATGTACACGCACTGATTATGACTACAGAGACTTCCAACGAGAATTAAGACATCTACTGAGGTCTTTAGCACATTTAAAAAAAAATTACTAAGTTACGTGATCCCAAGAACAGGCTGTTGGCCATGCTGCTGCCCTGGTTGTGACTAGGAAGAGATCAGTGACCCACTTGCTTTCACCTGTATGAAGCCAGGGGTAATTTAATTCCTGAGGCACTGATAAGCTTCAGTCTTGAGACTAAACAATGGGGTCAACAGAAGAATATTCACCTGCACACAGAGAAGTCAGAGAAAAGAAATAGTATCTCTGTTTGGGAGGGACTTCTGTCCCGCTTGTGAGCATGGGACTATCAAACGATGCCCAGGCTGAAAGACATGGAAGGCGTTTGGTCATTTATAGAGAGGTCCGTCTCTCTTTGAGGCTCTCTGCACACCTCTTTGAAGCGGGTAACCTCCTGGTACATCCAGAGAATTTAAAACGTAAATTGAATCTAGACTGAATGTTTTCGTCACTATTTGTGTGGCAACTAGCAGTGGCATCAGCCCTGAGGGGTGCCTCTGATGGTCGGTGTGATACAAACGAGTCAATAGTGAAATAATGTTTTAAAATAGATCAGGTACCTACTGCCCAAAAAATTTGCCATTATGCCTCTAATCTGTCTGTCTTTTAATGCTGAACGTGAGGAAAGGAAAGGTCATTCTTCATGGCTCTAAATGCAGTAGAGAGGGGCTCAAGCTCAGACCCGCCGTAACAGCCGGGTGACCGACCCAGCTACCGGGACAGAATATTCCCCCGCACCACTGCTGCTGTACAACTCTGCATAATTTATTGAATATGAACTGAGTAAGGAAAGAAGTTACTTTACACCCTGATGATCGGGGCAGTGACACAGACAGAGACGGAGGTTAAATTCCCGACCCTACACACAGGCGTTTAACCTGCAGGACCCGCGCGCTGGCTGGGGTGCGAGGCACCAGCCCGTCCCCGGGAGCAGGAGTTGCCACAGCCCCTCGTTAGTGTCACCCGCCAAGGATTTCAGCAATGGCACTGGAGTAGCAAGCGTTCTCCAGAAGCCTATATTTGCCTTGATAACGCAATGCTCTTAGTACAAAATTTTACAAAATGGATTCAGACCCGTCTAAAACAATCACCGAAGTGAAGGTGTTTTGATCACTTAAAGTAAAAAAGATTCCCTTTTGTTTTACTTTGCTGGTTCCTTCTGCAAACTTCACTTTTGATTTGAGTGCCATATTCATTTTGATAACAGATCACTCTTCCACTTTCATATCTCGCTGCCAAATGGGACTCACCTGTTATCTCTGATTGCAGGCAATTCGAACGTAAAGCAAGCCTGTCTATCAACTACTGTTTTAACAGCTGATTAATTAGGGCTACAGGGATCCTGTGGAGGGCTTTATCTGAAGAGCGGCTCAACCATTAGTAGAAGAAACTTCCTTGTACACTCCTAGCTCAGATAACAAAGCAAGATAATAGTTCGCAATCCTCCTCCCGCTAATACAAATAGAGGCACTCCCTCTTATCCTAACACATGAGTCAAACAAATCCCCACGATATAGCACCGTAGTGCTGAACTCTCGGATGTTTCTGAAAATGAATATCAGAAAACAGACACCTAAATGACACACTGTTAACCAAAAGTGTTACTATCAAGGATGAATTGCCCGCCTCTCTTCCTTCTCTTCCTTTTCCCTTCTTTCTTTTTCTTCTTTTTTTTTCTTTCTTTTTTTTTTTTTTTTAAGCTAGCATTCAAAGTAGCCGGTCCCTAAAGAAATATGAGGATGCACTGTGGTCCTGTCCCCATCCTGGGCTACCCGCTGCAAAACAATGAATTCTGTCTTTGCCTTGCAAATACGTCAACTCACTCCTTAATATTCTTTCAGATGATGATTGGCGATCCAGACCATAAGACATTCACCATTCTTTCAGTGTTTGTTCCTCTTACTAAAATTCATCCCATCCACATTTCTGCATCTGGCCTCCTCTTTTCCTCTGATTTTGGAAGGCATCCAGAGCTCTGTAAGGCAGGTCCAAACGTACAATGCATCGATACGTAGAACTCAGCTGTGCAAGGCAGTGTTACAGGATGCTCTTGGAATCAAAACAGAAGTTGGCTCCAACAGGGACTGAAGAAATTAACGTGAAGAAAGGCCGACCAAGTATGAATCAGTGGCAACCTGCATGTCAGGAATTCTTTAAATCCTTGGCTTCCCTAAGAATCCACTACTGGCCATCCTCATGGAAGGCAGTATCAGGGAAGATGGGCTTTTTGTGTGGCTCGGAAGGGATGCTTTTATATCAAGGGCCTGATCCTAAGTCCACTGACATTAATGGGAACTCTTCTACTGATTCTAAAGGACTCAAAAACAGGCTCATAGAGAGCACTCAGCATCCTGCTGCTCCCTATAGGGGCTTTACTTCTAGTTTTAAAAAAAAAACAAAACCAAGAGACACAACCCCCACTTCCTCCCCCCCCAAAAAAAAATCCAATCAAAATCCAAAAAGCAAGAAACAAAAAGGCTGTAAACCTGCAAAAGCTACTTTTTTCTTTCAATAGAGAGCCTGCATGAAGAACTCGGCATTTCCCCATTTCTGAAATTGCAGCCCATCAGCAATAAAAGCAGTATTTCTAGCAAGCTCAACATAAAAGTTCATTGGCCACGGCCACAAAATCATCTCTCGTTATCTCATTATCAGTTAAGATTTCAATGCAGTTTTTTATGGTACTTTTCCAAGTTCCATCTGGATTGGTTGGGTTTCAAATGGCTGAAGCCACGGGAGGTTTCTCCAGGGCACATCCCCACGGAACTGTGTCCACCCAACGCGTTTGCAGATGCTACTCGCTCTGCACTAGGTAGGGAGGTATTTTGCAGGTATCTGCAGGTGAGAGAAGGCACCAAAGGACTCGAAAGGTACTGCCACCTTCACCCAAAGTCTTGCAGAGAGATTAACATACCAAATTAGATCCTTATCAACAGGAAAATATTGCCATAGGGAAAAGATAATCAAGGGACATATTTCCTGCAGAAGTCAATTCTGCAGCAGAGAACTGAACAGAAAAGAGAAGGGACAAATGCATCCGTATCCTTGGTAAGACATCTGCTTTTTTTCAAAGCTCTGTGTGCTGAATGTCAGGACTTTTGATCTATTTCATGCGTATTTTACCAACTAAATAAATGCCATAATGATATTTTTAAAACAACCTTGCATTATCCGTCTGCTTGAATGATTTCTCAAGAAGATCAGAGATTGTAGTGCTTGACTGACATACTACCCTGGCAAGTGAAGCAAGCGTAGGAATTCCTGGAGGAAGGCGGACGGTTCAGACCTCAGTCTCAGATGCCCAGCGTACCACCACTGTGGTTCTCTCGCTACTTTCCCCAAGCACAGCCTTTTTCCACATACAACAATGCTGAGTGAAGCACCATTTCAATCTCAGCCCGATTTCTGCCTGAAACAATGTCCGGGTGTCCCCCTCAAGTCGGGCACCCCGGGACCTGGCAGGGAACCCCGCACTCCCAGGGCACGGGCAGCGTTCGCGTTACTGCTTCCACAGATCCCATAGGGCCAAATCCTATCCCCACAGGTCAACACCAACGTAACCTGGATCACCCTCCAAAAAGTGCACTATAAGTGAAATTATATTTCAAGTGATCTGTAACCATTATATACTTCAGTAAAAGATTGAGGTTCAGCTGGACAAAAATGTATTTCCTTTGTCTTTTTCAAGGCAAAAGGCCTCACATGTATCTTAGCAGTTTGGAGAACTCTGTTCCCCAGAATCTGTGCCAGGCACTAATGACATATGGTATCTCTCCCAGTTCTGCAAGTTGAAAAGAGAAGAAGACCCCTTTCATTACAGCATAATAGCATGCTTGCAATAGTTCAATAGCTATAATGAAACATGACAACCCAGATCTGCTTCCAGTGATGTCTCGAGCCCGTGTCTGAATTGCACACTTCTGAACATGTGTCAAGTCACAACTAAATGCAAAATTCCTATACATTTGCAGTGATCAGCCATTTTCAAATCACCAGTTTCCACAAAATGTCGTAAATTTTTACTTGTTCTAAAAGAAATGTATTTCTTCTGTATTATCTTGGGATGCTTAAAAACATTTCCCTGAGCCCTGGCCCTTAATCTGTGGCAGCAATCATTATACTTAAGCAAAGAGCAAAACATACAGACACAGATGAAGGGGGAAAAGCAAGAAAAAAATAAAAAGGTAAGAAAGAGCACGGTGCATTTGTCTCCTCTCCAGCTGTAGCAAGTCCGAGCTCAGGGCTGGCTGCTGAAGCCTGCCCTTAGCTGTGCTGCTTAGGCACGTGAAATGCAGAGATACGTGGTACACTGCAGTTTAAAAGTATGCACATGTACTGGATACCAAAATGCAAATCTGGATCTTGTTCTCAGTATCCCAAATTGGGATCGTATTCACCCAACTGCCACGGCTCCACGGATCTACAACACTTTATCCCAGCCAAGACTTTTGACTCAGGGTGACTAGTTTGTTTTATACAGAATCGCTTACCTTGATATTTAAATATCATAACCTAGGCCAATCGGAAGTTGCAATTTTCTCACTACTCAGAAGATGTACCAAACAAGAAATCCTGAGGTGTCTTCATGACTGATTCTTTAAGGTCGATGCCCACGTGGAAACTACAAAGGTGAAAAACTTACCACTTTCACTGAGTGAAAACTCAGACTGTCAGGTTAACACATGACTCCAGGAGTTATGACTTGAAGAAAAACACTAAGTATGTCTGTAAACTCGGAGAGAAAGGTACCCGCAGCTGATGATACTGCCTGTGCAGGTCTCACAGGCAAAAATGCGACCCGAGACTCCTGCAGACATATGAGCGAAATCCTGTGGGAACGGAGCAGGGCTGTATCTGATGGAAGACAAAGCAAACTCTTTCAGCTTGGCTCCAAAAACACTGGGCTGAAGCCCAGACTTTGATGCTCCCTGGTTAAGAAGTGAAAATACTAAAACAAACAAACAAACAAACAAGCCCCTATAGATTAGGGGACTGCTGTAAGTTAACCCATTTCGAATCGCTTGTAAGCGACGGGGCTCGTCCCTGTTCCGGGCAGACGGTACGCACACAGTGGACAGAGTCCAAACTCACTCACTTGCCAGCCTTCATCTTCACTGTTAACTTTAATTAACGAAACAAAGGCTTCATCTAGCATTTCTCAAAAGTTGTTTTTTTTCTTTAAAAAAATTTCTCTTTTCCCTCAATTTTTTTCCTCCCTTTGCTAAAACACTCAAACCTTCTTAATACTCTTGTGGTGGCACTAATAGGATTCCATTATCTGACACACAGTGAGTCATCACAAAGAAACAGAAAACCTTGCTTTCCAAGGCAGGAGTCAAGTACCTGCTCCTTTGTAAGGTCTCAGCAAAAAAGGTCTCTCTCCAACTTAATTTCTCTCTTTACCGCCATGTTATAAAAATAGGGGTCCTTGAAAATAAGTAAATAAATCGAGGTTGCACAGAAAGTCAACAAAGGTCACATAAACAAAAAACACATAGCTGGTTGCATTTTTCCTTGCAAAGTCAACACCAGTTGGTCAAATGTCCAAGGACTATAGTAATTTTTTCAATCATACTCGCACGTACTTTGATATTGCCCTAGGCCTGGATCTGTGATTTGAGTACAAAATGGAGAGTGCCGTGGACAATTTGGCTTTGCACTTACACTTTAAAGTTTACTCAAAGCTGAACACAAAAAATTAAATTCGAGAAGAACTACTCCTACTCAATTTAGAAAGAACATTCACAAAACCATTGAAACGCAAGCTCTGGAAAATGCAAACAAGCTACATACAGTTTTAACCATTACTGTACTAATAGGGTCAAATTCTAATTTCAGTGACCCGGGTCCATCTGCTTTGATCTCTCCAAGGACTGCACGCATCTACCTGAGAACGGTCTCCATAATTATATGTTAGTTGTGAGCAAAATGAGTCGCGGGGAAAACAAACACCTGCACTGCTCTCAATTATGGCTCACACATTCAAACGTATTTTACATCTTTTAGTTCGGATTCTAACCTTCCTGCAGATTTGGAATGATACTGCTGAAGACAATGACGATTTCTATTGTTGTAATGAAGGACAGAGTCTGTCCATAGAGATTTTTATTTTTTTTTTCAATAAAATCTTCAAACGGCCATTTTAAGTGAATTTCACAATGTCTTTACTCAAAAATGAGCTGTTCACTAACTGAAAGTAACAACCAAAAAGAAAAGTTAAGGGATAAAAAAAAAAAAAAAAAGGTTAAAACTGTAGGGACTGGGATATTTAATCATTGATAACACTGACTGAATTGTAAAGAGGCTCAAAAGGAGGCGTATGTGAATGGAGATGTCAGATTAGCTTTCCTACTGGTTGGGATTTCAATAACCGACAGTAGATAAGATACAATTAGTATTCATATATTGAGGCCAGAGATTTAGAACCAGTTTTCAAAGTATTGTCTAGCCTCGAAAAAGTTTGAGCTGCTTTATTAAATTTTTTACAAAATATATATTTTAACAAAACGCACTTCGCTTCGCGAGAGAAGAAAAACGTTGTGCGATTGTCTTAATGTTTCAACCAGCAGAAAACCAGCTGAGAAGCAAATGATGTTTGAGTGTCCTGGAAACTGCACGAGCGATCTATCAAGACTTCCACTGTACTTGAAAGGTCCGTGGGTCACAACTGCAGGAAGTCGGGCTTTGAGACCCGGCTCTGAAGCTGTTCGAATGGCCCCAAGACACATCCCACTTCAAATGGCTGACCTCCTGCACTTGCCTACTGCAGGTCAGCTCACACTTTTTAGCCAGAGGCCCTCGCCAGTTCCCTTTCGTAATACCCTGGAACAAAGAAACACACTCTCAACTTTCTGGGAAGTCTCCCTGGGTTACCTAGAACTCGGCACAGCAGAACTGCACGCAGCAGCTCCCTACAAACAAGTTCACCTCTTTCCAACGGCGGCGACAAACCAGCGCGCGCGGATGCCCGCTGCTTCCCAGCTAAGCTTTTAGAGCCCACCCGAAACAATTTCTCCAAATGAGGCATCTGACTCCCTTTAATAACTCCCATCCCAGGCTTTGCATCGTAAAAACACTTCAGATGATTTGGCTTTTTAGAGGTAAAATGATGATTTGCATAAATTGATGTATCTAAAAAGCTATCAGGCCACCCTTTAGTCCTTACAACAGGCTTACCAGCAGAACTAGCAGTATCGCAGCCAGCTTTCTACAGATAAACAACCCAGAATGTAAAAATTCTGACAAACCAGAAAACTCTGCCACTGTGTGTCATATACCCCACACAGTTCATCAATTAGATGCAATTATCTTTATTCAAACATTAAGAGCTTCCTTTACTTTACGGATTTCTTTGGTCTCTCCAGAAATGTTCACTGCGGGGGAAAAGTGGTACTGAAAGTTTATGCAGCATACACTTGATGAAAAGTTATAGAATTTTCTTGAAAAAAACCTATGGAACTATTAACACTACCTTCCACTTGTGGAATACCGCAGTGCTGCACGGCTTTAGCGAGCTACGTTGCCAGGTGGGACTGTGTCCTACAATCTCAGACGAAGATAACATTGAACACTGGCAGAGCACTAGATTCTACAAAATACAAAAATATCACAAATGGTTTAAGGTACTCATTGACACTGTTATTTGGTGATACTGTTCATTAGTGTTTTCCTGGATTAATTTCAGTCTGTGTTAAACAAGAGTGTTTACTTCGGTGAATCTATTGCCTCTAAAAATAAAACATAATAAACAACATGGTTCTGTTACCTGTTCATAGCAGGACAGTACAATACATCATCAAATGGAAAAAATGTAAATATGCAAAGATCTTGTTCTCCAAAGCTTCCAAATGCCCTCAGCCGGTTGGATTTTTTTGGTTTAGAAGAAAGAATAAACAACCTTTTTTTCCATCTAGCCTCCTGCCTAAGCCAGGTTCAAAAAAGACTGCAAACAATAAAAGGCAGAAATTTTTCTACAGAGGCACTATCGGCAAGGGGGAAAAACCAAGCCAAACAAACCCAAACCACCAGAGCACCTGCAAATACTAAGCTGGCATTCGGGCAAAACTGCTCTACTGGGCGTTAAAACATTGCCTCGGAAACAGAAACAAAACCAATACGTAAGAAAATTATTTGGATTTAATTTTCACTTCATCTATTCCGTGTGAAAAGCGGGTAAATTGCTACAGAATTACACAGACACTACAGCATGAAGAAATTTGGCCTTCCTCCATGTCATATAAATGGATTGATTTGGAGATAAATTGCATCGTCTGTGAGTTTATCACATTTATCTTTCTCTTACACAGGACGTTTGCGTCGAGCAGTTCGGAACTGGCCGAGTCTCTCTCCCCTGGCCCTTCACCAGGACGCGAACAGAGAAGCCCCTCCTGGAGCACACAGGTTTGCGTGACCGGATTCTCCGTTAAGAGAAGAATCCCACAGAAAGCTTTTTGCATTTTTTCCCACCGGAAACCAAACTTTTAAGTTTCCTTTTCAACTGTAATTTTTTCGATTTGGGGTTTGTGCTTTGTTTTGTTGTTTTTTTTTTNTTTAAGTCAAAAAAGTTCTTGCAGTTGGCTTTAGCAGACCCTGGGCTGCTTCCGACCTCAGGGACACTCGAGCGTCTTCAGAAAGGATACGTCAGCTTCAGAGATAACTTTATCACCTCGACAGTGAAAGAACACCAATTTCTGTGAGAGCAAAATAAAGCACCGCACAGGACCCTCAGGATCACAGTCAAACACTCGTGTCAGGGCAGCTAAGTAGAAGCTAGAGAAACCCCGCAAGCTCAGCCCAAGCGCTGGGAAGGTTTCCCAACTCAAGACACTGATCCATCGCTATCATCTGCTTGGAAAGTGTTTGCTTTCCAAGTGAAAATACCAGGTTTTTACCATCCAAGGCTGAAATCCTGTGAAAACAATTACTCAGAAAGAAGCCTACAAGCGTGCAGCATTTGTGACAATGACGCTGGTGGCATCACGCTGCCCCTCACAACCCCTCGTGCCGGCTGGGGCCGCAGCGGGCAGCCACGGCCACTGGCCCACGGCTCAGCTCCCACCAAACGCCACCTTCCTGCGGCGGGGAGATCCCCGCAGCGAGCATCCAGGGAACCACCCCACTGACAACGGCTTGCGTATATCACAGAAAAGAAAATCTTGTTCTGGTTATTTCAAACTGGAATAATGAAAAAATAAAACTGCCAGCCTGTCTATCACACCCAGGAAAAAGAAGACTCTCTATGCGCGTACGCACACACGCGTTAGCTATTAAAAATATGGGTGTGCTTAGCCGTTGAATAGCTCTCTTCTATTTGGAGTGTTTTCTAAATACAATTCCCAAAGCTTAGTCCCCATCATTAATGCCATGACAAGTGAGGCTACTGTGTGGCTTCCAAGCATAATCTTTTTGCAGAAGAGTAGACATCTGCCGCGTTCATTTTACCGCAAAGGTTTTTATAGAAAGAAATTAAATACGAGAGAGACGTGTAAGGGGAAGGGTTTTTTTTTTAACATACAGGAAGGAGTTCCGCCCTCACGTTACTATAATAACAACCAGTAAAAGAGCGCTGGGAGAGGCAAGCCGGGCTTCGTTCTCCACCGCGGTGGGTCAGATCAGCATATTCCGAGGAGCTGGTTCATGGCCGTGGCCGGTCTGCAGCCCTGGGACCTGCACTCTGCTCCTCTCCCTGTTCCTCTGTGCCTGCCTCGGGTGAGAGCCTGGTTTAGAGAGAGCTATTAACAAAAAAGTTTTTATTATCTAGCTCCACACGGCAGAATTGGACCTGAAAGCAACCAGACGCCCGGGGAGGCTGGTGGTCCCAGCAGGACACGCACAGTAGCTGAGAGGCTGCGAAGAGCAGTAACTGGTTTTGCCTGATTCCTCAAGCACCAGGACAAGGCACTTCCTCTGCTGCCCTGTCCCCTCTCCACCACACTCTGTCACACCCTTTTCAGACCGTGAGCCCTTCAGGACGGGCTGCTCACCACCCTGCGCTTGCAGAGGGCGCAGAGCTGGCGTGCCCCGTCACAGCTGCAACAGCTCCATCACGTAACTGCAGCGTCGGGGCCTCGTCCCTCCACGCTGCTGCCACCGCAGCCACCTCCTGCCCACGTCACCGGGATTTTAATGCTAAGGATGTAGCTGTTACTTAGCCAAGGCAGATATATGCTTATCAAAGTATCTGAGCTACTGTGCTTAGAGCCACTGACAGACTTCTATTGTTCTGCTGCTTACAAACCTAAAGGCAGGAGGGAAGACCCTGCAGCTGCCTGTGCATAAAAGGGGATTTTCTCAGCGATACACCACTAGGACATTCTTCCATTGCTTTTCCCCACAGACCATTTGTCACTCGGCCGTATTACACAACTCTGCAGTAGCTGTGGTTTCCAAAAACGACATGCCAGGAGACTGCATCACCCTGGACAAGAAGGCAAAAATGAGTGCATGGTTTTCCCTTAGCCCTGAAATTCAACATATGAACACAAGAAGTTGATGATTACTGATTTCAGAGTCATATAATATAATCAGAGGTCTGTAGAACACAACGAAAAGTATAACTGACGTTGCTTTCCAAGAGAGGCATGGATTCAGAGCATCACTGTCAAATGCACCTGAAGTTGCTGCAGCCCAGGAAAGGCCGGTCTGGTCTCCGTGCCAGGGCAGACAGACAGGAACGGCAGCAGCCGCGGTAAGGAAAGAGTGAGGCTAAACCTCGGGCAACAAGCAAAGTACCAGCAAAGCACTGCCGCAGATTGCTGGGGTGCTGCAGGGCTCCACTGCAACAGGGCTTCGAGAGGCGTGTGGATGGACAGCTGGGAATGACAGAAGGACAGGTGCCTCCTTTGGGGCTGACGGACAGACCAGGTGTCTTCAACACATTCATGCTAACTAGACAAAACCATCGCACCTTAGAGTCACCTCCCCGCTTGCTTTCCATTCCCTCACTTCTTTCGTTTACCCCAAGGCCTTCTACTAACAAGTACCACGTCCATGGACATATCCATCCACACGGAACTGCTGCGAACCCGGAGAAATTTAACCTATTGCAACCACCCGGGTCTCAGAGAAAGCAAGATACAAACCTTTTAACTGCTTTGAATGTTTTGATGTTAGCAAGACACTTCTTTAAATAACTCATTCCCAGAGAAAGATATTTGCCAGTACGCTGTGACTATGATTTCTATACAGCAATGAATCCCTTGGATTATTTTGCCTCCTTGAGAACAATCGCAGCTCAATCATTTAGCAGACAATAGATGATGTCACTTCTCCTAAATCAACAAGGAGATGGTGAGATTCGGAGTCAGCTTCAACCTGACTGAAAATGTTTGAGAAGCACAAAACTGACAGGACAAGTAATCCGAGTTCAGAAAGTTGAGGTGGAGACCAATGAATGAAAAAAAAAAANGCAAAATGGTTAATCCTCCACACATCACAATCACTGCTCCGGCTCTAATAAGGCAAAAGGATGAGCTCAAGTATACCACTTCCAGGAAAACATTACCTCAAAGTTATGAATATATCTTGAATTAACCAATATTGCCCTCAAAAGAAAGAAAAAAATATAGTATATATTTTGATACCAGATAAACATTGGATTTCTTTACCATGCTGCCTCTATACCATGAGGCTCAGGCTTCCAGACCTTTTACCGTGACTCTTACAGACCGATTTGCAGAACAGCTGTGTGCTAGTTGAGTAGGATGAGGGCTATGGCAAAGCTGGTGCTTATTGTGGGATATTTTAATGGCAAACGTTTGAATTAGAACAAAAGGGGAGGTGTTCTTACGCTAGAGCTCTCTCAGCCAGACGTAAGGGAGCATTGCCATCCAGCACTCTGCTTCGCTGTCTGAGTTAAAGGCCCTGCTGCCTGCTCTAGACTAAGGTGCGCCCCACTTCTTCAGTCTTCAAGCAACATCACTTTAATTTTCATTTTAATCTTTTGCAGCAAAACAAAAACTGCATCTTATTGTAAGTAATATAATTTATTTATACTTGATATCATTTGAAAAAGCGATGACACACCAACAGCTCAAGCATGAAGCATTTTTAATTCTTCAGATGAAGTGACAGATGATTATCAAATAACGTTTATTTAATATTTAAATATTATCCAAAAAAAACCCTCTTCTTTTTAAAATGCATATGAAACAAACAAAAGAAAATTCTTTATTCTATTTTCTGCAGCCTTCCTGGGTTTGGAGGATACCCGGGGTGACAGGTCACATAGTCATAGAAACTCGAGCAATCGGTCCGTCCCATTGTGTGAAACATTTTCTGCCATGTATTGCTTGTTTCTTGCCAAGAATCTTACCAGTCGCCGTTTTCATCGCTCGCCTTGTGTTTATCCATCTCCTAAACTCATTACTCTCCCTGACAAGCCATTTCTTGCCCAATAATTTGCCTTTTTTTTCCCCTCACCTGGTACTATGTACAAGCGATAACAATTTTCTAAACATCCAATAAGTTGGGCTTTAATGACTCAATCTGCCTTTTAAACATTTGCAGTTTGCTCAGGTGTGCCAACATGAAAAAAATTCAAACATCTAGTACAGTAATTCTGAAATGAGGCATCACAACCCAAAACAGGCCACAGAGCTTTGAAATGGGGTCACACACAGAATAAAATGTAACTGGAAAAGAAAGAATTAAAAGATAGGGTAAAAGTCTAAAACGGCATCAAAAGTATGAAAGTCTGGAAACTACCTACATCCCACTAACCTTCCAGAGCGGAGCAGAGGGGCAGAATCCCCTCCCTCACCCTGCCACGCTGCTGGGGATGCAGCCCAGGATACAGTTGGCTTTCTGGGCTGGGGGTTTGGGACTAGATGATCTTTAAGGTCCCTTCCAACCCAAACCATTCTATTCTATGATTCTACATCCAGCTTTTCATCCACTAGTACCCCCAAGTCCTTCTCGGCAGGGCTGCGCTCAATCCCTTCATCCCCCAGCCTGTGTTGATACAGGACCCTGCACTTGGCCTTGTTGAACCTCAGGAGGTTCACACAGGCCCACTTCATGGGCTTGTCCAAGCCCCTCTGGATGGCATCCCATCCCTCAGGCGTGTCACCACACCACTCAGCTTAGTGTCACCTGCAAACTTGCTGAGGCGCACTCAGTCTCACTGTCTGTGGCACTGACAACATCGACTGGTCCTAATACAGACCCCTGAGGGACACCACTTGTCATCAGTCTCCGTCTGGACATCGAGCCATTGACCACTACCCTCTGGATGCGACCATCCAACGTAATCCACACGGCCAAACACCCCATATCTTCATTTTCAATTTGTGGGGTTTTTTTTTGTTTTTTAATACTAAAGTATGATAAAATGAAACATTTTCCCCAGGAAAATCCTAATCTCATGATGGTAGAATCCAAAAAGTTCTTCTGAGGCCTTTAGAGTCTATTCAAACTTTTGGTGTATGCCCAAACATACACCAGATCTCTCATGTAGCCACAAAGATTTTTTTAAAGTTCACTCGTTGGTTATAGAATTCAGCAATCACACTGCTTCTTTGGTGGCATCACAGTGAGCACAGATTGCGGGGTTTTGTTTTTGCAGAGAGGGACTGGGTGGGGAATTGATTTTTTATAGAAGCTTTGGCTGGGACCCTTTTGTTTTGGCTTTTTTCCAGCAGAAAAATGCCATTTGGCATCTGGGAACAAGGTTCCTCTTTAGCAATTCGGCTCCTCCCGTACGTAAGTATGAACCATAATTGTTCCACTTCCAAACAAGTTACACGGAATTTTTCTTCTCCACCACTGAGCTGGAGATGACAGCACGTGTAAATGTAGGGAATTGGGAGATGCGGTTCGTTTTATCCAATTTGTAGTTGAAAATTGAATGAGTATGTGGGTGCTAAAATATTTTTTAATGCAAAATTCATCTTCTAAGAAAAAAAAGAGATATTTAATGCCCTTTGTATGTGGTAGAATTGTTGAGATTTTGGCTACAGAAGAACCGATGTTTGAAGATCTACAGATTCCATAATTGTCTATAATTTGTCTATATAAATTTATAATAAATAATAATAAATTGTCTATATATAATATCAAAGACACAGGACAGCACTGTCTCCCCCTTCGCATCAGTCGATGTAGCTCGAGTAATTCACAGGTCAACAGAATTCCGATAAATAAAATATTTATTTTAATATCCATCTATTACTAAAATCACCTCTTCTTAGAACAAAAATGCAAATTGAATTACAATTTAAGTAAACACTTCCTTTGATCACATATAGACAGTGCCTGTTGGCTGGACTGAGAATTAACATTACCTAAGTGGAGGAGTAATACTTCAACTTGCCTTTTGCAAAACAAAACCTAGTTGCAGGGGACTGGGATTTTTTTTTTTCTTCAGTACAGTGTGGTTTTGTCCGTAAAAATCTACTGAATAATTGCCGTCACCTGTCTGTAACCAGCTTACAGATGTGGTGATCTATAAAAAACCCAGAAACCTAAGAAACAAATCCAAAAATAGTCCTCCCCTCTTCCCCAAAATCCATGAAAAAACCTGGGATAAAAAAGAAATACTTTATTAAAACATTTTCTCTCAGAATGAATACTGAAAGAATGTTTAGAGAAATATTCAAAATTATATTACTTCTGCTACACTTCCTCTTTAAAATGCTCTCTGGGACTGATTAAGTCCCTGTGACAAAACGCTTATTTCAACACAGACTGTATCAGACAAGGGAAATTCCTACGTATGGTGAACCGTCATCCTTCGTAACGAATTGAGTAGTGGACCTTAATACCGTGCCACTACTAAAAGCAGAGTGATCGCGCATTAAAAGGTCCTGCTCGTTTTCTAAGCTTTCCCTGCAGAAAACATGCATTGCTACTGTACCTGCACTGCAACTGTCGGGCTGCCTTCACCAGCCTCCCCAGCTGTGTGGATATAATCTTCCTTTTTGTTTACTTGTCAACAATATTAATGCTTCCTATTTTCAGCACTTCACTTTCTTCCTACTCTGAAGATATGACAACGGGCAAAAAAGTACCCTTAGTACTTGAATATGTAATGCAGCTTCATCTTTAACTCTGGGCATACGTGTCATTACGCAGAGGTTCAGCATTTACGCTTATTTATACTTATTCCATAAATATACCCTCAGTGTTTTCTGTACGCTAACTAAATTGTTTGCGGTACATTTCTCACTTTCAAGTAGAAAGAGATATTTTGTATCAGTAAGTATATGGGTATTACAAATATTTTCCAGCCATTTAATTCTTTCCCCCTATTTTTTCCATGCCTTAAAGGACCCCAAAACTTGGTACTGCTAAACCAGGTGATCCCAGCAATGCTGAAAGGCCACTGTGATAAAGAGCAGCCTTGTAGGGCGCAAAGAACGCCGAAGCCCGTTAGCGTGATAGTTCGTTGTATCGCTCGCTCTACAAGCCTGAAAATATTTCACACAAGCCAAGTTAAAAGTTTCCATTAATCGCTGTCAGCAGCGGAAGCCAATTCCCATAACACACATTAACTTACGCGACGCACCCCACTTTGTTCAGTAAGGTGGCATTTCATGACATTAGACAGGCAAAAAAAAAAAAAAAAGACTAATTCAAGCTCCGAGATTTTTACTGTACTCCTTTACAACCTCACTGTTTCACTACCAGCAATATAAGCCATAAAGCAGAAATGCCAATGCTCTTTGGTTTGGCAAGGTCCCCATCTTTACGAGATCTTTATCAAATGGCGTTACAACAAGTTGAACTCTTGGCAGCATCTTTTGGATCTCTTGGGAATTTTAGCACTTCCCAATCAAAGGGTCCCGATAACTGACACACCATAATGCTTCAGGGCTATTTCTTGAACTGTGATACCTCGCAGAACACGATCCTGGCATTTGGTCACAATGTCTTTTTTTGATATTTAAGATTGACACTTGCTGCAATTACCCTTTCCACAAGATTCTGCTCCAGAGATGCGCAGCCTCTCAAGTTACTGACAGCCCTGCCACAAACCTGACTTTGTTCTCTTAACCAACTACTCCCCATGGCATTTCATTAAAGGGATATTTTGACTGAGAGCAGCCCTGCCAAAAACCTTTCTGCTCATAAATTGGTTTGTCATTCCACTTCTGGCTGTCTTTGCTGAATGACATGCAGATTTTGAGATAATCCAATTAACAAGTGGAGCAATTAATGTCACAAACTATCTTCATGCTAACTTTGAGACAAAGGGTTAAACGTTTTCCAGTGACATGAGATCTAAACAGTATCTTAACAATTCTTACATTCAGGCAGCCTCTTCCACCACCAACTCTCTCCCAGCACCTGAGAAGCTGTGAGCTGTAGCCAGTCCCTGTTTCTCATGGGGTCCCTCGGGGGACTCAACAGGACTTCTGCATCCGTACTCAGGTCCAAACTCGTTTCTGCGGCAGACAGAGATACTACCCTCATCTGCCCTAGGATGTAGCACCAGTTTAACGAGTTACGGTAACAAGAAAGGACCAGCTTACGTCAATGGAACTGAATTCTTTGTTCTTTCTGCTGGGGTGGTCAGCTCTGAGATAGCAGTTTGGGCAAACTTGTGACACTTTTCAAAATATTCCTACTTCGGCTCTTGAGAAGAGTTGAGGATATTATGCAGACATCTTGCATGAGTTCATTATCAGTCCAGTGTGTTTAGTACTACAGTTCCTCTATTTTTCTGAGAGAATGGTCCAAACTACAAAGCAAGTTTCCTCCCACTGACTTTTCTAGAAGCTAAAGTCAAGTAAAACATTAGTTGTGATAATTTTACAAAAGAAAGATTTTTGATTATTGAAACGTCTTCCCAGGGCAATTTTGTGCTTGCCTTGCTGCTATGATAAGCATCAAGGGAGAAAAAAAATCAGCTCCTTACAGAGGAGAAACTGTGTCATACCCACCTTTTAAAAGTGAGTCTTCCAGGATCAAAGCAGAACCCAGTAAAAGCTTTAGAAAAACTGTGCTGTTTTACATCAGGGCTGAATTTAGCTCCAAATCTTTGGCTAAGACCTTCAAAGGTAGCAAAAGAGACTGAAAAACAAGGACAACACAAGGTCACTATGATGGAATGAGAATAACTGATAAAAGCTTGCCTTTTTTTTTCCTGCGGATGTTCGAAAGTTGTTGTTAAATTAGTCAAAATGCTAATTTTAACCATGTGGCAAGAAACAAGTAGTATGATAAGGCAGTGGCTCAGCAGAACTGCGTGTTTGAGCAGAGACTGACAGACAAACTCTCAAGAAAATCAGCTAAACAAACAAAAAGGAATTATTAAACCAGTTGGCTGCCCTAACTGTGGCTCCCCTAACTTCTGCCCTTGGATAAAACATCACTTCTAGATGGGTTATTTTCCTAATTTGTCCCAGATGCCACTCAATGTGTTTGGATGGTTAATTTCTTGGCAAATATATGAAAGATACTTTGGGGGACTGCTTGTTTCTGTCACAAATTCCAACCTCTATAGCATCAGCACAGCATTTCCGCATCCCAGGATATGGTCTTGACCACTTGATGCCAGTTGACACACTTGTTAAAGTACTCAGTGGGTATCCAATGACCTATTGTATGTCCTGAAAGGGCATTCCTGCTGACAATCAGTCTGCATTTCATCCCATTGCCAGAAGGAATGGGCAAAGTATGGTTTATTTACTGTAGAGATGTTCTCTCACTTTCACACGTTCCCAGAACAAACAGCATATCCGTACTTCTTAACGTTAAATATTTGGACTTGACTAGTTCCTTTCATTCCACTTGAATTTCCATTCAGGCCTGGAAATGCCAAACCCCAGCTTGGTCCTGTGGACAGTTGTGGGTGGGATCAGAAGCAATATTGCTTGAAACCTCACAAAGGCAGAAAACCAGTTTTCTGAGATTCACAGTCCAATGATTTCATACTAAACAAACTTGGACAAGCATCCCTGGGTATAAGCTCCAACCTAGCTGTGAAAAATATCACAAATCCCCACCAAAACCTAATGAGACATCCCGCTTACTGAAAGTCCTGCTGGTAGAGCTGAAGAGAAGCCTCGGGCTGGCTGTGGAAATTTCCTTGCGCTGCCTTTCCTCTGTCTCCCCTAAACTTCAAGCTTTCTTAAAAGCTTTTGAACACTCACAAAATATTGTGAAAAATAAACACGGGGAAGAACTGGAATTCTTGGACTACTTGAATGTATATACTGGTCATCCTGGGCTGCTCCCTACGACATGTTATATGTACTCAGGATTATGTTGATTTGTCCAGACTATTCTTACATAGAATCACAGAATCATTAGGGTTGGAAGGGACCTTAAAGATCATCTACTCCAACCCCCTGCCCTGGGCAGGGACACCTCCCACTAGATCAGGTTGCTCAGAGCCCCGTCCAGCCTGGCCTTAAAAACTTCCAGGGACGGGACTTCCACCCCCTCTCTGGGCAACCTGTTCCAGTGTGTCACCACCCTCATGGTGAAGAACTTCTTCCTAAGGACCAGTCTGAATCGACCCATCTCTAGTTTTAATCCATTCCCTCTAGTCCTACCATTACCTGACATCCTAAAACGTTCGTCCCCAGCTTTCTTGTAGGCCCCCTTAAGATACTGGTAGGTCACTATAAAGTCTCCTGGGAGCCGCCTTTACTCCAGACTGAACAACCCCAACTCTCTCAGTCTGTCCTCGTAGGAGAGGTGCTCCAGCCCTCTGATCATTCTCGCGGCCCTTTCTCTGGACAAGTTCCAGCACATCCATATCTTTCTTGTAGGAGGGACTCCAGAACTGGATGCAGTACTCCAGGGGGGGTCTCACGAGAGCGAAGTAGAGGTCCCCACAAATGCAATAGCCCTCACTTGGAGATGTGGTTGCAGTCAAAGAGTTATACTCATCCTAAAACATCCAGAGGTCCTCAATCTTTTTCTAGCCATCATCTTCCTTCTATTGGAAATTGAGATCTAAAAGGCATATAGTCCTCTTCCTCAGCTACAGATTGTATAAACTGCAAAAGTGCTTGAAAGCTGTTTCTAAGACTCTTGTGGGGTCTTCATCACACCTGTAGTGTCTTCATCATTGTAAAGCATTATAAGACTCCTGTAACACGGAGAGCGAGTGGGAGCACCAGAGCCTAGGTAGAGATGTTTACCTGTCTTTGGCCACATCACAACTTTCCTCTTTATGTCTTTCTGTCATCTTTGTCTAATCTGTGTGTTCTAGATACATCTGCTTGCCTACTGGATTGGCCTTGTGGCAATACGTTTCAATGTGTTATGGCTCCTGTGTAAAGATAAAGTCAAAACCAAACCGTAGAACACTCCTATTCTGAAGGGACAGTAAAGAAATCAGACAAATACACCTTGAGCTGTAGAGCACTTAGAACTCCAGTTCACTTGCGGACAAACCCTACTGCCTTGGCACAGTTAGTCCGACAGCTAGAGCAGTACTACGACAGAACATAAATCAGATCTTAATCATTTCATCCCCTTTTTTCGGAGGAGCACGGCTGGTAGGATCAGAGCACACCAACCAGCACATGTCATTTGATCACTTCTATTTCCTAAAGCTTGAGGCTTAAAGGGAGCCTTAGACCATTGGCTATGACTGAGTTAGTAGATTCTTTAACACTAAGGCCAACTGAGAAAGAGCAGCCAACATCTACACTATCAATTATCTTACCCTCTAAAACAGGAGGACCATGTCAAAACTGCTTATTGGAAATGGTTCCCACCTCCAGACCTGTGACTGGGAACCAGTTGGATGAGCGCTATTTGTCACGAGCCAGAGGCATGTTTATTTAACACAGTACAGAATATCACATACCAGGACTCAAATAATAGCAAGGGAATGGCCTGAAAAATAGCTTCCCAATTACTACGTGCCATTACATTTCATACAGTTACCCCAGAACTGGACATATCAACCAGAAATAAAACAGAATTATCTTTTTTAAAAATCTAATTGGTTCTCCTTTTACTTTACCGATTGAGGTCCTTAAGGTAGTCACAGCATGGTATTTTATTCAGCCTTAAATACCATGAATTCTTTTATTCAGTTTTCAATATCTTTTGGGGATGCAGAACCCTGAACTGTAAGTACCAGTCTATCATCAGCCCGACCAATATTCAGTACCTAGTGCAAAAATCAACTTCATTATATGCCTTTTTATAAATTATACATTCCCCTTTCTACCATATCGCATTGGAACATATATTTAATTGCTCATGGTCTCTGATTGCGGTGCAGGATTCACAGCTAGGAAGGAATAGAAGATGAGTTTTAATGATGAAGACACATGAGAAGTGATACCTAATCATTTTTGCTCTGTCATCGGAAAGAAATAGAACAATACAACCTATTAGTTATATGACCATTCTTCCATTATTCTGCCCAGAATGGATAATGGATGCATCAGGTTGTTTTAGCACCGTAATCCTGAGCGCTGGCAAAAACATTAACACCCTTCCTGCCTGCCGGATCTCCGTCAGTATTCCAGTACATAAGCACATCCCATTTTGGGGGTCTTTTTTCAGCTGAACAAAGAACACAAATTCATTGCTTTTCTGTGTACCAAACAACAGATGTTTTTCTCATCTCTGTCAAGTAACAGAACTATGCCACTGTGTTGCTCTTCATAAAAAAAAAAAAAAAAATACATTTTTAACTTTCTTATTGTCCTTTCACATGGCTTTATCCTGGATGCTTTAGTGGCTGTTATCAACTTTCTACACTTCATAACTTCTGAACTATATCAACTGCTGTTAGTGTCCCTTTTCCTATTGATTATAAATTGCTTTTTTATTTCTAATCTCTGCTTTCACTTCAACGCTGAGCCAGAAAAGGCTTTTAGGCTTTTTTCTTGGCTGTAGAGTTATGGATTTTGGCCTATCTAACGTACCTTTTCTTCATAAGAACCCTCAATTTTCAGCCACGCTTCTCATGCTCCTATGTCTTTGTGGAGATATCATCACATTCTTCCCCTTTCTGCTCTGTATGAAGTTTGCTCCAGGTTTTAGTGGGTTTCCTTACAGGATCCTTTCTTATGGATAACTTAGCTTCAGGCTCAGAGTTGTCGCTCTGAAGATATTTTTTTATGTCCTCAGAATAACCTGAGGTCACTGGTCCCTGCTGGTCCAGTGGTACCACTGGTCACTGCTACCCACCTCCAGTGCTAGCAGGGCCACCAGCTGGGCATCTGCTTCACCCTTCTACCATCTGAACTGTCTGATTTACTGCCAAACTGCCACAAAACCCTCCTAATTACCTAAAATCAGACTAAAGTAGGACTGTCTACAAGCACATTTATATGTGGCAATATCCTGCCAACGGCCCACTTTTAAAATAAAACTAAGTTATGCTAATGCCGAGCTTGAATCACTGATAGAGTGGACCCTTTCTGCACCTTTAGTATTTATGAGATATCCAGCAACGGTGTCTCCAAATTCAAGCTAGAGCAAAGTCCAAAGGAAAACTGGGTTCTCTGGAGCTCGGGATGGGCTGTGTCTCCAAACGGCTGCTCTCTCTGCGAGAAGACACATTCTGGGTTTGAGCGCCTTTGAGCAGCAGCATTGATGGGGAGCACCCTGAAATCCAGATCTGAATTTCGAATCCTGAGACCTTCAATTTTTCAAGTCACTTAGAGGAAAATGGACAATTATCGATTTTATGAGGCCCTTGGGAAAAGTTCAGAAAGTGTGAGGTTATATTTGAAAATTGTTTGCAAACAGAAAAGGTGCCTTAAATTGCCTCTTCAGTTCACAGAAATAATAGGTTTCAGCAGAGTTAAGATGCTAGGAGTTTTAGAAGTGTCACTGGAAAAAAAAATAATGGAAAGTGCTCAAAATGTTGGTACATCCTTGTAGCTCAGAGTGCAGTATATGCCTATTGTCACTACTATGCACTAATTACAGTGAATGGAAAAGGGCAACAATAAATAAAAACCAGATGGGGAAATGTCATCCAGTTAATCCAACTCTGTAGCCTTCTAATTCACAGGAAACATTTTATTTCTGGGTCACAATGGCTAAAGCTACAGCACATTTTCTATGCTGGGAGGTTTTCTGCAGCAGAGGGAGTGCTTACATTACGTCTTCTCCTGACATTTTCTGACACTGATTTTTTTTTCCCCTATAGAAGAATAGTGCGCACACACACAAGCCTAGAAAAGCAAGCCAACATTTTTTAATTTTCAGCTTAGAAAGTACCAAGTTTAGAGGTACTTGGTCGTGACTCGCGTTGCTCTTACTACATCCCTCACGAGCACCCAATAAGCGAGAGGAACAACAAATTTAGTACCGAATCACATCATGTAAATCTGCCCAAGACTCACAACGGGACCGATTCAAAAGTGCTCGGCACTTTTGCCGTACCCCTCACCTTCTGACAGGTGGACCTGGCAACCTAAAAAACTTCATCTCATGATCTTGTTTTGGATGACAGCAGCTCGCAGCTTTGTAAATAAGAAACATTTAAAAATAACAACCATCCCATATTTTGTGTATAACACACCCAAACCCATCGTCATTGCTCAAACGCCAAATCTCACAGCCGATTACCGGGACTAGAAGCTGTTGTGACACCGGGCGGGATGATACATGCAGGAGCAACATCACCCCTTCAGCACATAACGCAGAGCATCAGGCTCCTCAGGCTCCTCCACCAATAAATCTGCCTTGTGCTACCCCCATTTCAACAAGGCTATCTAACGAAGAGGCCCAGGAGAGATGAAGAGTCCCACCCAGGTTTCGTCCCACCCAGTGCTACTGTTGGTCCCTCTGAGGGACCAATAGACCCCCGCGAGGAGGGAAGTCGCAGATACAATGGGAAAGAGGAGTCAAGTTCCAGCCTTTGCCCTGCAGGTCGCACCTTGCCCTGCCCTAGGGTGATGGTAGCGGCTTTTTGGACCATTAGCGTTTACACAGTGTTCTGGCGGCTGCTGAGGGCTTGCTGAGAGAGCAGGCCAGGAAAGGTAAGCAGGGATGTTCAGAAGGCAGGAACTCAGCCTAAATTGAACAGAATTTCACAGATGAAGTAAAAGGCTCTAATTTAGCTTGGCAAATTTATGCCCGAATCTCAAACATCTGTTGTAAAAAGTGGATGCGCTTAAGTGGGGATTTCTTTTTTCCCCCCAAGAAAGTTGTCCATATCACACATACATACATTTTAACACAGTAAAAGGTACGTTGAAATGCAGACATTGAGCTCCACACACTTCAGAAGATGCATCTAGTTGCCGATAGATAATTACCTCGCTATTAGCATTTTCAGTTTAGCACAAAGAGTAGGAGTGCTAAGTATCTTCTGGGCGTCAGAAGCTCTGGTTTACATGTATACATAAGGAAAACAGTACAAAAACACACCTAAATCGACATCATTCTTATCATAATATTGACAACAGTCATTTCAGAGCACTGTTCCAGAGTCGGAGAATTCCCAGTCCATTTATAAACATTAAGGAGTGGAGGTTAATAACACACCTGCTGGAGACAGGTACCAGGGGAGGACACGCACCTTGACCAGGACAGCCAACAGCTCTCTGGAAGCAGCAAAAGCAGATAACTTTTCAACCAAATTCTCATACTGTAACCAGCACAACCCACCTGCCTTTCAAAACTGTACTAACGGGATGTTCTGGGGAGAAAGGGGCACGTGCTCCACTAGACTACATGCAGCGAACACTACATTTTCTCTGCCTCCTTCTGGAAAAATGGAAAACAAAACATACTTTGGGAGTTGGGTAGGGTGTTTTTAATTTCACACCTTCCTTAGAAATAATTAATATTTATGTGATAAAGGATTAAGGTGCTGAGTTTAATATACTCCAGGCCAGAACTCCTGTTAAGAACTATCAACAGCAGAAACGTATTTGAAAAGATTTTTTGCACAGTAGCTTCCCTATTTAGTTTTTCCAAAACACCTCGGTTCTTCTTCTGTCCTCAAGCCTCATAAATTCAAGCCCTGGATCAAGCACAGCAGAACTGCAGATCTACTAGCTTATGATCCAATAAAAGAATCAACCCCAAGACCCCTCCAAAATGCCTTGCTCACTATCCAAATTCCCTTTTCGATGTCAAGAGTAGATTATATTTAGCTCCTGTTTCATTAAAAATTGCCTGTCTTTAAACAAGGTGCTGTTTTTTATTCTTTCTGCCTTCAGTTATATAAGACTTCACTGCTGTCTTCACTATGATAACACTCCAACAGTCTAAAAAATACATTTCAGGTGTTCAACATGAAGGAGGTTGTGCGAGTTTAACCTTCCTTGGGATCCTTGTGAGCTTTTTGTATTTAATACTTGTTTTATCTGAAGCCTGTGGAGGTTCTAAAATATTAGAAGAGACACTTTCTGAGAACTACCTTTCTAGTAGCCTGAAGATACAGCCTTGATGTTGGGCAACAAAGTTATTCTCTGTAATCCCCTTGATGTTGTAAATGAAAAAGAGGACGGAGCTAACATCATCTGAACTTTGGGCAAACCATTTGCTCAAAAGCACCATCAAAGAACCAAGTCCTGCCAAAAAAGAGGGGAAAAAAAAAAAAAAAAAGATAGAAAACCACTAAAAAAATCCCAAAGCATACACAAAATGAAATTGGTGCAAATTAACTGCATTGTATTTGGAGACCCATACAAAACAAAACCCACCACAGTCTATAAAGGAAAGTCAGGGAAGACAAGGATTGAAGTTGTAGCTTCACAGTAGCCATCTTTTAACAGCTTTCCTTTTTCAACACTTTAACCTAAAAAAAAAAAAAAACTTCCCATTGTTATGCCCCTATTCAACCTTCATTCGAAGTCATTCACTATGCATTAATTACCACTTTCTTCAATGCACCGGGAAGCTCCCAAACATGCTCCTGTTTTCAAAGAGGCACACTTCCATGGCTCAGCTTTTTATATGCAGAGCCTGCTGAATTTTTTTCCTCTGCATACTTTGAGATTCCCCTAAATTTTGCATACTGTAACTGTTCAGAAAGGGAGGGGTGAAAAGACAAAAGGCTGATTTCATGCTTCCAGAACAGTTGTTTGCATCTCTTTCATTTTTCTTTCCAGCTGTGAGAGGCAGCAGAAGGTTCTCTAGCAGGTGTCCTGCCTGCCCTATGGTAATTTTTAACTTTCCTTCACTTTCTTTTATGTCTGTTGCATTCGTAGAGACATTTTCTCTCCTCTCAGTGCTTTATTGCTGTTTTTCCTTGAATTTTTTTTTTTCCCTTTAAACAAAATATCTGAATTTCCCCTATTAGGTCATTCTGTTCGGCTGTGAACTCAGACTATAAGAGAGAGCCAAGGAGAAACGTTCAGAAGTCCCAATACAGAAATTAAATCTCAGCTGTTTCCTATTCATTCCACAGACTTTCATCACTGCTAAACTGCACAAGCACCACACAGACACAACCGACAACACGAGAGACACAACCAGCTCTGACATCAAACCCCAGCATCCGCACCCTGATCCGAAACCACAGAACCCCCCTCCTGTCAGCCGGCGTCCCAGTCCCTCCGTGTCAGTGGTTGTAAGGACTCCCATGGGCTCAATGCATGAATGAAATTAAGCATTCACACAAGTCTCTGCAAGGTTACGCAAAAAGAAGCAGTTACGATTTAAAAGATCAAAAGTTATGTTTTCCTTTAAGGAAAAGGCAGTATTTTCCAGGGCAAAACAGATTTTGATTCCCTGTACCGGTTTTGGTTTTATTTGCAAAGCCTCTACACATAAGACAACATGGTGAAAACAAAAGTAAGATAAAGGAAAGGGGAGAAAACGAAGCACAGAGAACTATGAACCTTTTGAAGAAATTCAGACACCTCCATCAGAGGGAGTTGTTTTTAGGTTTTAAAGAAGAAACTCACTGCAAAGCACAGGCCTACATCTTTTCAGCGTAATATGCTCCATTCTTAGATTGCAAACATACAGAAAACGTTAATCAACACTCAAAATGCATTTTGGTAGAAAACCTACAGAGTTTTTTGTAGATGTCTTCTGTTTTATTCTAACACATATAGACTAAACAACAACAGATGATTTGAAGCTGAGAAGGACCGTTATTGATTTTATCAAGGTTAAAAGGTCAGTGCCATCTCCCAGGGCTGTGGTCCTGGTAGGTTGAATAATCGCGTCCCAGCGTAAATGCTCCTCTCCTCGTCTCTTACACAAGGCCGCATTCGCTGAAAATCATGCAGGTGATTTTTTAATAGATACCAATGCACTTTAATCATTTTCAGCATTGTGCAAACCTTGTATTACTGCCATTGCCGCTACAGCCAGGGAGTGTTATAAGAACAGCACAACATCCATTGAAATGATTGCAAGGTGAGAAATACCAAAGATCTTCTTATTTGAGTACTTTTCTCTCACTTAATAGAAAAATAAGTGTTTAACATAGTATAGTTTCTCCGCAGTAGAAACAGCTTATTTTAAGGGTAACATTCATGATAATTCCTCCCCATTTAAAGGCTTAAAAAAAAAGGAAGTAAAATAGTCAAACTTTTTAACAGTACAGCTTTGGGATTATTAATTCAAAAATCCCATCACATTTCTGGTTTATTTTTGTGACATTTTACAATGGCATCCTGCTGCTTAAAAAATATTTCCTACCTTCTTCCTGCAGTGAA
>VXBH01006677.1:544089-593917 GCA_013400035.1 Rynchops niger
TTTTTTTTTTTTTTTTGCTCTCTCCTCAATTTTCAAGAGCCCAGACACTAAAACAGGTGGTCATACTACAGTATCTCCCCGACGCCATGTATTGGAACGCATTTCTCAGCTAGTCTGGGGATTCATCTGCCATACTGCGGTTTCCAGCATTATTCCTGAGCCTGTCTCTGCAAAGCAGTTTTATCGCTTTACTCATAACTGATTAGGAAGAACTGCATGCCCTCGTTTAGTTCCACTTTTTTTTTTTTTTTTCTGTTGAAGCTTTATATCTGTTTTGTTTGTTTTGAAACCTCTCTATTGAAAAGATTAAGTTACTTGGCATTCCAACATCGGCAAAAGTTCTTTTCATTTGTGAATAAAGAGACACCTTCTGTATCCCCCCGCCATCAACCTCTGCTTCTTAGATTTTTGTTCAAATATGCCTGAAATCCATGAACGTGCATTCAAAAAAATATATTTAAATAACTTTTTTTTCCTCCACACCTTTTTGTTGACTCTCATTTCAAGTAAAAGAAACGTCCTGAGTATTTTCTAGTTGCCCTTGGAAGATATTTTTTTTGCTTTGCAGGTTATTTGACATGAAGGTTTCTTCACAATCCAACCTGCTTTGTATTGCTTTCAAGACGTGATGACTGGGATTGTCTGTTCAGAAAACCAATTGGGTTACTGAAACAAAAGACTGTAATTTCCACATTTTCCAGTACGGCAGTTTAACTCCTCCTTTGTCTGTTAAGCTATACGAGTCCAATCAAATTAAATGAAACAACTAGTCAGACCTGCTGAGATATAAAATATAGAACAAGTCATTTATGTCACTAGTGCTCAACCCCAGAGACACTTAGAAAAGATACCGTGCTGACCAGTACTTTAACCAGAAAATCCCCTTTGTTAAGGCTTTAACTCAAAATTAGGTCATCATTCACCCATCAATGTAACTCTCTCCCCAAGAATTTCACGTTCTGAGGATAACCCACGCAGTGCCGCTTTCCTGTTAGCACTTCAGTATCATAATTATTCACCGGCTATTTCCAGTCTCTGATCCAGAGTTGAGGATGTGCCGTATTTGTGTTAGGCATTTCTACAAAACTTGAAACACTGCTACTATGGGCCATATGTCTGAAAATCACAACGAAAAAATAGCGTCCTTCATCAAAGTGCCTAGAGAAAAGGAACAAGCAACCCGATGATGCACTTGGAGACCCAAAGACTCACCTCACTGCCTCCTCAACAATTCTCCAAGGACTCAGCCCTGTGCTAACGCATCACTGCTTGTCTTGGAGGGCTGTATTTTAATTCATGACAAAATCCAACAGCTACAAACAATCATTAAATAGACAGGATGAACAAATCCTGGTATCCTCAGGTCTGACAAACATGGAACTCCACTCATACCGTTGCTGGCCAAGGCCATGCCCTCTGCAACAGCCCACATAAAGCCACCCAGGTATTTGCCAGGTACTTCTTTTTAATTTTAGAGATGGATACAAAGGTCAGAATTGAAAATTTTTCCAGCTTAAAAAAAAAAAAAGGAATCGATTTTTCATGAAAATTGCTTCATTTTTTACCCATTCAGTTCCCCAGGCGTCCCATAAATACACCCCAGCACTTTTCAGCCAAGACAATCATTTGATCAGGTCTGTAACGTAACCCACCACCACCACCACTTCTTGCATCCTTGCAGTAGCCAAAGAGCTTGAGAACCCCCAGGAGCTACAGCTACCTAAAACCCCTTCATCTTCACCAATTCAGGGTACCCAGTCAGCCCAGCACGGCCCCGATGCCTGTTTCCGCTTGAGGAAGGAGCCTGGGTAGGGCTGGCCATTTGCCATTGAATGGAATGTTTTAAATAAACTATCTGTTTCTAAATATGCAAAGTATCTCATTACATGATTTACATAAAGGCCTAATACACAAATTTCCTGGTGTTCCTGATTGCCAGTGAAACGGTATGTCTCTCAAATTCTAGTTCTGCAGGAAAAGGGAGAAAGGAGTAGAAACGGACAGGTCCAAAACCGTACGTCCTCGTGCCGAGCCCTGCCTCCCCGCTTCAGTCTTCTCCTAAGCCAGCTTCCAGGGGAATTCCATAAGAGCCCGTAAGGTAAAGACCATCCCAGGGGTATGGGGCCAAGGATGCCAGATGCAGGTCGCTGCCCTCTTTGCTACCGCTTATTCTCTATCCAGGAGTTACCGAGGCTTTTGCAAAAAGGTCACCCCTCTTGGGAAATACCATCAAAGAATTATACCTACAAAAGGCTGGTGTAGCAGTATAAATGTTACAATGGGGTGAGAAGTACTCAAAACGTGAATTGGATTCAGAGGCTTAAAGGCTATTTCCCCATGGCAATAAAAATGTTTATTTAAATCTCCTTAGAGCTAGAGCCTGAAAGCCACTGGCAATAAGCAAATACGCATGTGTGTGTGCGCACACATCCACACACGTTTATTTTCACATGAGCCACGAGTATGAAAGAAGCACTCTCAGCTTTGCGTAATTCCAGCTGTTGAGAGACTGTAGTAAACCCATTTATCACAGGTCTTTTATGCAACATGACAATTAATGTTCTTTCGTGCGAGGGTGTTTTGTTTTTCACAGACTTAATTGTCCTGGGGTGATACTGTATATATGCACAGATCTAAAAGAATGCAAACGGACTTAAAAATCTAAACGTATGTAAGAGTGAAGTGTTGCCACAAAATGGGCCAAACTTACAAATTCACCGCTTGGATTCGGGCTGGGATTTGTTCAGAAAATCATAAACAAAGCAGTTGTGTTTTCTAGTGAATTCTGGATGGGTCAGTGCTCCACCAAGGATTGCTGCACTGAATCCCTCTTAACACAGCCTTCGGATCCACAAACTCTCCTCTCACCAGCTGGGGCGACACCGGCTGCATGGAAAGGTGCTGAGCCTGCTCAGCATCAGCAGCGCTTAGTGGCCAAAGAAAATTCTTACTCTTAGTCCTCTCCTGGTAGGGATTCCTCTACCTACCACTTCAGGCACTTCACTCTCCTAGGTATGAGTCTCTGCTATGAATAATAATACCTACTTAGGTTGATTTGTTCATTAGCATTTCACATTTTTATTTAGCCAAGAGGCAAAGAAGAGGAAAAAGTGTGTGGAAGAGAAAGTAAAACTAATTCTTCCCCCAGCCCCAACGCTTATCTCCACCCCCACAAGGCCTGAGAGAGGCACAAATATACCAGGGCTCACAAACACACACAATGCCTGGGAACCTCGAACAATGTCCCTTTCTGAACGGTGACATCTCTGCACAAGCAGTCAAGCTCCACTTCTCCTGTCGGAAAAAGCTGATATTCCCCTCACACAGTACTCACATGAAACAAGTCAATTATTTGTGTAAGCCCCACGGAATCATCTCCATAACCCTCTCCAGGACCCTCAGGCCAACCCTTGACACAGGAGTGTAATCATACAGCACCGGAATCAATTACACTTTTGGAGAGATGGGTGGAAAAATTGACTTTGCAGGCCCACCGCAAATTGCCAAGGCTGTCCTCTGGCTCTCGTACGGCTCGAATCCAGGAAGTGCCTCTCAGCTCAATTTTCAATTATGTTCTCAGCACAATTTACAACAGACAGTGTGTAATTTATGGCAATTACCTCTTCTGACGTCCCCCTTTAAAAATTTCAGATAAAGAGACAGACAAAACCTGAAAGTGAGCCAAGCTCACCTGGCCTGCCTGCTGTACCAGGGTGACATTACGGGGAGAAAAAGGTATGTATGTCTGACAGGGCTGTGAAGGAGATACTTTACAGAGCCGTGAATGCGTGCTGACAACTAAATCAAGCAGAAGAGGAACATAATTGTTGTGGATGCATTCCTTTATTTGTTAATGCATATATACAATATCATAACAACTGAATATTGTGTAAAGGGGTAATAGGGAACTCAGACTGTCATTCTGGGTAAAAGACCTGTGAAAAATTACGTTACAGTAAAGTCATCCAAGCTCATGTGTTTTATGCTTACTTCCCTGCTGCAAAGAAAATTTGGCGTTGCTTCCCCTCCCCTCCCTATCCCCTTCACAAGAGAAGTATGTAATAATAAAAAAAATAATTTAAAAAAAAAAAACACTACACTAAAATACTGCAGGTATTTGGGGAAACAAAACTGAGTATTTTAAAGAAATGCATACAATCGTTTAGCTTTCTTTAATCTAAAATATTTGAATATTTTGCAGGTATCTTTACATTAATGAAGATACACTGGGGTATTTTTCACTCTCCAAGATCTGAAAGGAAAACTGAACAACCTTGTAAAGCAAAACTAATGTAATTTCTAGAATAATATCTAGAGCCGCTAACAAATATTTTGACAGACCTATATCTTCATTCTACAAGAACACCTCAACAAATTGGGTCAATTTCACAGCAACTTCATTATTATTACAGATTTTTCCTATTTTCACATTTTCAAGACAAAACTTTTTTCTTAAATGTGTTTTGTCTATTTTAAAACATTAAACAAAAGAGTTGAAAATGAAAAATGGTTTTTCCTACAAAGTTCCTTCACCAAGAGTTTTAAACCGGGCAGTTCAGCCCAAGTATGACTCAAAAGTCAAACTGTGAAATCTCAAAATACCCCGTGAAAGAGGGACACCAGGAAAGGCTCTGCTCCACTAAAACCTGGGGGAGTTTTGCCAGCTTCAGATGAGTAAAGATTATATGTATAATCACAGAATGATTAGAGCTGGAAGGGACTTTAAAGCCCCCCCAGTGCCACCCCCTGCCCTGGGCAGGGACACCTCCCACCAGCCCAGGTGGCTCCAAGCCCCGTCCAACCTGGCCTTGAACCCCTCCAGGGATGGGGCAGCCACAGCTTCCCTGGGCAACCTGGGCCAGGGGCTCACCCCCCTCACAGCAGAGAATTTCTTCCGCATATCTACTCTAAATCTCCCCTCTTTCAGTTTAAAACCATTCCCCCTCATCCAATTGCTGCACTCCCTGATAAAGTCCCTCTCCACCTTTTAGGCCCCCTTTAGGGACCAGAAGGGGCTCTGAAGTCTCCCTGGAGCCTTCTCTCCTCCAGGCTGAGCACCCCCAGCTCTCTTGGCCTCTCCCCATAGCAGAGGGGCTACAGCCCTTGGATCATCTTCATGGCCTCCTCTGGAACTGCTCCAACAGGTCCATGTCCTTCTTATCTTGGTGACCCCAGAGCTGGACTTAGCACTCCATGAGAGCACTCTCACAAGAGCAGAGGGGCAGAATCCCCCCCCTCGCCCTGGCCACCCTGCTGGGGATGCAGCCCAGGATGGGGGGGGGCGGATCTGGCTGCCAACGCACATTGCCAGCTCCTGTTGAGCTTCTCATCCACCAACACCCCCAAGTCCTTCTCCTCAGGGCTGCTCTCAACCAATTCTCTGCCTAGCCTGTACTCGTACATATATATATGTATAATCTCTTATATACATATATATATATAAAGATTAAAAATCATTTAAGACACTCAGGATGGCACCTATTTAAACTGAAAATTGCTTTACACTGTAATAAGCATCTGAATTTGCAGGCAAAACCCTGAGCTACAGGTGGTGCTGCGGAATTTCTCCCCAGTTTCCTGGTATAAAATAAATAAAAATAAATCCTTCTCAGACACTCACCGAGAACTACAAGGTCTACTGAGACTACCTTTCCTAGTAAAAGCTGTCTTGTAGCATTTTCAGAGCCCACGCTACTCTTTAAGCATCATTAAAGCATCTTCAGTAAACTACTGCTTAATTTTAACCACTAGTTATTTTAGAACACAATATTTATTAAATGTCAAAGCCTGAATCACATATCTGAAGTAAACTATGAAAGGAGGCAGGTGAGCAAGTGCTTAGAGAAAACGCACATTGTACTGTAAAGCTGTAAAGACAGTTCTACGTAAGTCACAAGTCCAAACACAGGTCACAGAAGACACGGGGGAAAAAGAAATAACGATGCACAGAGTTGTAGGCATTTGTTTAGCACTTAACATCGGGTCAGCAGTCCAGCTGAGAACAAAGGCTGGATCTCCTGGCTGAGGATCCACTTTCTTGGTGGAGAGTACGGACGAATAGTTACAGAATGTGTCATCTTAATTATGACAATGCAGGTACTTACTAGCAGAAAAGGAGGAGACTGATGGGATTTTCCAAACTGGGGAAACTCCAGCAACCAGATCATAAGTGGAACTAAGCAGCTGTAGCTCCAAGGTAACACACTCACAGTGGTATCAGCTGAAAAGCATAATAAGGCCCTGCGTGCTCCCCTCTGTTAGTGGGCTCAAGAGAAAGCCTATGCAGTTTTCAGAAAACCCACAAAATCCAGCACTGTTTTACAAAGGGCACTGCAAGGCCTTTGAGTGAGGTTAAACACTGGCTGGTGGAGGAATGGGTACCGTTCTGAGGTTCAGCGGAACCAAACAACTAGTACCTCCCTTCTGAGTCAATAAATACTGAAGAAAATAATCCACTTAATTCTTTCCATGAGCCTTCAATATCAGCAAAGAATCTCATGAGACGGCATGGATAAAAAGGTAACTTTGGCAACAGTGAACAGGAGGCATGGGTTAGGTTGCAAGTAGGTGAACTTCATCACTTCAGAGTGGTAACACCTCTCCACAGCTCCTCTCTAGCAAACAATACCCTCAAACAGTTAATTAGCCGGCGCTGTCTGCAGGAATGGAGATTTGGTCCTGTTTAAGTCTCCTGGTAGTCAGCACGGCAGCTGCCCCAGGACCCACGTTCAGGAAACACCGAGCCGAGCAAAGGTGAGGAACACTGTGCACACAGTTTTCAGTGGTTATCCTCCTACGTATGGATTCGGCATCAGTTACTAGCAAGCAGTGGATATATTCCCTTCAGTAGGCAGACCTGCATGTATGCAAGGATCATGCAACTGAGCTTCTTGCCTTGCTAGTCAGGGTAAACTCCCGTTGAGTTCTGCGTGACCAAAGGTGACTAAACCCACGGTGGTCCTCACCAAACTCTTCAGAATCTCTTCTCCTCTTCCATCTAACAAGGTTAGCAGTGGAAACCTGAACCTTCCAAGTTCATGACTCTTCAAGTTACCAATTTGTGATCTGAAGAAATAAACTCACCTCTGCTAAAAGATGCAAGGAAGGCAACAGACCACGGGAACATTTTAATACACCTCTTTGGACAATGGTCAAGTAAAACTAAAAATATTTTACAGAAATCTCTCAGACCAGGGCAAATACAACTGCAATTTCACGTGAATTGCATTCCCCTTGGAAAAGCAAGGAAAACCTGACTACGCTACAACAGAAAGCGAAGGAGTATCCACCTGTGAAGCAGTACTTTAAGCTTCAGGAATAAAAAACCCCAGCTACTTCTAGTTTTGACTCCCTGGGAACCCCAGCGGGGATTGTAACGCAGAACCCCAGCAGGGATTGTAACACAGAACCCCAGCAGCCAACACCAGGAACAGGTCGCTCCTGTGTGTCGTCATGAATTACTGTTTCTAGAAAAGGACTGTTTTCTCAAACAGCTATTCTGTTTGGCTTGAAAGAGCTTTAAGAGCAGCGTTAGCTGCATGCTCCAATAATGATCCAGCACAACAGGATCCAGAGATCTGGACTGGAGCCTTGAGGCACAAAGACAACATAAATAATGAATGACAACAATATATTTTGGGTATAGGCCCACGGGACCCAGGCCACAGCTCAAAAGTCAATGGAAAGATCCCCATTGTCTTGGGCAATTTATGGGAACCAGAGATAAGTATCAGCCCTTGTTTGAGCTCTACCTCACCGCTTGTTATTTACTACACAGCACATTTTCCATGTCTTCTCACCATTAAAAATTAAAGAGCGTATACTCCAGTAATGCTCTGTGCAGCACAGGCTGCCAAAATCAGCACCTGCAAGAGTTTTGTTTCATTTTAAAAAATCAGTAAAGATAATATTCAATAAAAATATCATTTTAGCACTAAAATAAGGCCATAGCACCTATGAACAACAAAGGGTGTAAGTTTAATTAATATGAAGCAGAAGTCTCTTTTCCAAGATGGCCAGCAAGAAATTTCTAACGATTAATGGAGGGGATTAGGGAAAACAAGTATAAGAAACACTCCGGTACCTCGCAGCATCTAGACCCACAGCTCCCAAACAAACATCCCAACTTCAAGTGGAGTCATCAGACCAGCAGAAGTTAATTTATCTCCCTTTTTAATAATATGATTTGAGTCTGTATTGCTAGTTTGCAGGAAATTATCAGCCCCAAAGTGGGTTGACAATCAAGAAAAAGCTTAGCCATTGGTGATGTAGACGTATTTTAACTAATGCACCTTCAGACATAAGAGCTTTCAGGCCAATAGAAACAAATGTCCTTCATGGAGATAGCTCCAATCTCGATTCCTTGGCTCTGGTCCTGTTGCATGTAGGTGAAATCCTGACATCAACAGGGAAAAGCTCAACAAAACCAGGACGTGGCACAACAAACCAGAATCTCCAGGTCTGAGATTCCAGCTGCAGTAAAGAATAGTTAGATCTGGAACCAGGTTTTACTACTCTTTCCATCTTTTCTTTCATTATTGGCTAGTTTGCATTTCACCTACAACAGAAAAGGGAAAGGAAGCAGACCCCAAATGGGAACTTTGAAATCTATCGTTCCACAAGATCACAGGAAATTGGGTAGGTATTTGTGGTTCAATTAATACTAAGAAGGGGGAAAAACTGTTACAATTCAAAAGTTTAATTATCCTGAGGGGGGGAAAAATAGAGAAAAGAAAAAACAAAGTCACCAGGCCTTTACCTTGGAAGCTCACAGACCTTGCTGTAGCTAACTCAATAATTACATTGTACTGCCAGCAACAATTCAATATTTTTTTTTCTCGCCTGAGGGTTCCAACACATTTGCACCATAGGGAAGCCTTTTCTTTTTACATCTCAAAACTCTACCACAAACTCTTCCTTTATTCATAACAGCCAGATCCCCAGCTGAGATAGGCACTTTCGTATTGCTCTAGATGACAGTTTTCTGTGTTCTTTCCAAGCTCAGGGGGTTTAATAAACATATCTGGCAATCTTTCGATAGCTGGAGGGCCTGGGATGACACTGTGTGCAAACAATATGCTCTCACTGCTAGGGAAACAAGTTTATTCAATTCAATTAATAGATTACAGTCAAGATACTTGTTATCCTGCAATGAAAAATAGGAAAAGAACTCTGAGAATTAGGGTAGGTCGCAGGATTAGCACCTGGCAACGCAGCAAGCCAGGCAAAATAAGACAAAAAACCCACTTGCTGATAGCGCGCTACCAACGAACAGTGGCACAGTCCACTTTAACTCACTTAAAACTGGGCTTAGCCCTCTGAACCCGCAGAATCTCGGGCGCCGGAATTTAAAAACATCTCTCTGTTTCCTCCTACAAAACGGGGATAATCCTTTTCAGTTACCTAACTACAAGGGGTGGTTTTCCATTAGAGATGAGCAATAACTCTGCCTTGGTGAAACTCCACTGTTTTCAAGCCAACTACAGCTGCCAGGATTTGGTTCCACATTTAAAAAAAAAAAAAAAAAAAAAATAAAGGTGAAGTAAAGCTCTATTTTGAATTTAAACTGTATTCAAACCAAAGCATTTTCTGAACATCAGCAGTTCACAGAATTTGCTTCTATAATAAATATATCCAGTGCAATCACATTGGTGTAAATAAGGGAAACACTCACGCTTTCTTGATGAAAAATACTCCAGGAGCTGGTGGTCCTGTCTACCCCCGGCTCTAAGTATGGATCTGCAACGACTTGTCCTTTCTGAAATGTGCTCGGAACAAGTTTAAACTTGCAGAAGTTACCACAGGAGCAAATCTCATTTAACTACCAGAGTGACAGGTAAATTTGCCTGAAGGATGATTTGTGGTTAGGGCACATACAGGTACACGAACTAATTTCATACCATAGACTTGCACAAGTAACCCAATCTCCGAGTGCCTCAGTTCCTGTGTGTAAAACAGGGATAAACCATTCTTTTGTCTGGTTTGCCTGTTCTCTTTGGCCACTGTACGGGGCAATATCTGACTGTATGTCTTCTCTGTGCAACAGCTGCCCAGGTGGTGAGACGAGGTCCTCACCGAACAGTGAAACCCCAGCTCAGTTGAAGGGCACAAATAATAATCACTCTTTAAGCAATACTATCGCTGTTCCAGTAAGCAGAGACATCACTGGTTTCTCAGAGCCTAACATGGCACTCAAAAAAAATAATAAAATAAATGAAAAATAGCATACTGGAACAAATAAAACTAGCATGGACGCTGGCAATCCCACAGCCTGCATAATACGGCACACGGGACAGGAAGATAGAAAAAACGATGGGAAAAGGAGTTGCGTTTGGAGATGAGAAGAGTATCCCAGAAGACTGACCAGCTCTCCCTAGAGATGTTCTTGTGAACATGACATTTGAGAGAACAGTCACCTCTGGGACCTGGCTAAGGCCACCCGTTGACCCCTCCAGCACCTGAACCCCAAGCAGGGGCTCTCTCGGAAGTGAGATGCGCCGTATTGCTGCCGTGCAAGCTGGGAAGGAGGGGAGAGCCTGCAGATGCTGGCAGTAGTGAAGAACTTTCCCATTAAACCACTTTTGCTCTGCAGCAGCTCTCAACGTCCATGAATTCACAGAGCCAGTGCCTACACACTTGATGCTACTCCAGCCCATCATAGCTCCTTAATAATTCTGTCCCTCTGACGGCCTTGAAACAAAAAGGCCCAATGACCCGTGGCAGAAGAAACGCTAGCGCAAGTCCTCTGCTTACCGTCACACTTCACAACCCGGGAGCCACAGGAGCTGCTCTCGATCACACGTGCTCAGCGACTCTCGAGGGCTCAGTCCGCAGCCCCCGTTTCTCTTACTCTGGCCCACAAGCTTTCTATGATCCAAATATCAGAGTTCTCATTTGAACAAACGCCTGACTTTCATAAAGTACTTCACTGGGATCTCTGACTGATTAAGAACTGGGTCACGGTAATTAGTACAGTTGAGTGAATAACCAAAAATTAATTATTTATTTACTTAACTTAACTGCTCCTTTGTTCTTAGATTAGCCAAGAGGTCACGATGAATTTCCTTGGACTTCATGCATGTTCAGCAAAAGCCTTTTAATTTTTAATTCTGTGGCTTGCTCAGGAATTTTCAAAATTTCAGCTGAGTTTCAGAGTGAGCAGCACAATCTCATTACACCACTGCTCATCTGCAACTGAAAAATACTAGATGCAACTACAAACTCATGTAAATTTTAAACTCAATTGCTAAAAGAGTCTAAGTCAAGAGTATTTTACCCCACACAGTCCAACTGCTTGAGGGTGTGCAAAAATCAAAAACACCACTTGAAAAACTGCTGAAGTCTGAATAAAGTACAGTACTTTTATATTACTGATTTATCTGTTATAATTATTACATTGCATACCCTTGGAACTGGCCTGTATCAAGAGCAGCAATATTCCACCCCAGTTTTAGGTTCTTTTCACTAATGGAGAAACTACGGAACTAATAGGGATGTGAAATCAGTCAGGATGAAATTTTTAGTTTTTCCTTCAAACTCCAGCAGAGATTTGAAGGAGGGGGGGAGGGGGAGTGGAAAGAAAGAAAGAAAAAAAGAAGGAAAACAAGGGGGGTGAGGCGGGGGAGAATCATCAAAACAGCCCTGGATAACACTGGTTTTGTTCCAATTGTCTTCGTAGGCATCTGATCCTGAAGTAAAATACAAACCTAAAAATGCTATCAATCAGTGCTCTTGCCTACCGCTTTAGGTCCACGCTTACATTTTATACACTAGATCCTGCTGACTTTGCAGGGAAAGTTAGGACATTTTTTCAAGATTAGAATTCATTTCTCACAAGGGTTGAGAAATGGCAGTTATTCGTTTGATATATGAAATACAGCAAATAATAACTGAACATGTATTCCTTAATTCCTGGATAAAACTCAAATCCTGCTTCCACTTCAGTCAGTAATAAACACTAATTAACTTTTAGCAGTCAGGATCAGCACTTAAACGTTATAACACGTTACAGCAAAGGAAAGCTGAAAAATACTATACAGTACAGAGCAGGAGAACTGGGTAGAGAAACAGCAGAAACACAATTCATATTCTGATTTCCCCTTCACTTTCAAGTAGACTTTTGTTTGCTTTATAAAGAGTTTGCTGGCTATAACAAAAGTTCTATTGAAAACCTTGATATTTTGCTATGTTAAGGAAAAGAAAGCCTTATTTCTTAAAAAAAAAAAATCTGTGTATATCAATTTATCTTGCTGTTCTTAAGAAAACAAATGTCACGGTTAAATTTTGCGTCTTTTAAGGTATACTAAGCAGTATGTTTCTTGAATGAATGAGCCAAATCTATATTACTTACCGACTTGGGTGGGTGTCTGCTCTCAGAACAAACCCTCCCTGAACTCAGTGTACACTGTGCTTGAGGAACCCCTCGGCAACTTGGAACTGTATATTTGAAAATAGTTTGTATCTGTAACTGCTATTAAATGAAAAGCAGAACATCGCTGGTTGGGCAGCTGCTAAGATTTCATAATCACACAATAGAGAGGATTAAATACATGTAAAGAGTGCATTTGACTAAATTCTGTGCTCAGTTGCAATTGTACGACCTTAGGAAATCAATGGGGTTCCACATTTGCAAATGATGAGGGGTTGGGTCCATTCCTTCAAAAAAACAAAACAAAAAAAAAAACCCACCAACACTCAAAACAACAAAAAAAAACCCCAAATCCAAACCTCAAGAAAGTTTAATTTGAGAGAAAATGATTGCGCTTCTCCCTCTGCTGTTCCATGTCTCATAGCTAACATCTGGTGAAAATTAAGAAGCAGTTTTCTCCCCTTCCCCCTCACCCCCCAATCAAACAACAAAAAAACCCCCCACAATACAAAACCCCGCATATATATCTGATGTATTTTATACATATTCATCCTCATAACTTGACAGATGGGAGGAATCTTGCAGTCATTTCTGAAAGCAGACAAAAGGCCGTTGGTTCTGCTCCACATGATGATTTGTGAAGACAGAATATCACCCGCTTCCGTTGATGATTATATAGTTCTATCCATCTGTCTGCCACTGGAGGTTGTGAGAGTGAGATACAGCTCACACCGTCTTCATAAACAAAAGTAGACTGTGCTGTCAGTAGTCAGACACGCCAACTAATTGGAGCTGTCGACAGACACAATATTCTGTGTCAACAGCTCTGGTAACAGTTTGAAACAGCAATGATATGTTGGGTGATGGTGAGGATGACACATATGTCTCTAATAGCATGCTAGAAATCTGACATAACTAGAAAAGAATTACTAAAATGTAATTCCCAGCCTCTAGTTCTGCTGTTAAGACTTACCAGGCAGAGAGGAGAGAGATGCGTGTGTTCGCGTGAGTGCGCTTGTACTTGTACACCTCTTCCTCTGTATCACTTCACAAGCTGACAGCTTAATTTGATACTCATAATGCCTAACCTAAAAACTAAGCTTTCTGCTGAATTTCAAGGAATTCACCAAAATTCACACACAAATTTAAAACTTAATGGAGGGACGTTTCCCAGCTGCTTTCTTATGAATTGGAAACAAGCTAAAACAGGTCAAACAGCAGCCATGTTAAATGGATGGGGCTTACTGCATCTGCAGGAAAGACGAGTGCTATCTCATTGAAAAGTCGTTTGGTGGACTCATCTAAAAGGTAAATCGTCCTCTGATCTTGCCAAGATTAATGAACATTCTTAATTTTAAAGTTAAGCCCAGGAATAAATATTTGCAGGATTAGGGCCTCAGTTTCTCTTTAGCAGCAGATAAGAAAATCCTTCTCCGTCATCACTCCTTTGGGATTTGAAAGCAGAAAGAAATCAGTGTAAAAGGTTGAGAAATAAAGGGAAAAGAGGGAAATGGGGATAATGGGAAGAGAGGAAAAACTGACTTTTGCTTTGCTCTACTCACACATCTATCTGCTCATTACACTTTTATCTAGCTCTTCCCTTGCCAAACGTATGGCAACATTGGGCAGACTAGGCTAAATAACAGTACACAATACGGTAGTTTACAGAGATACAGTTGTGGTTTTTTCTTCAAAGAATCAAAGAACTGGTATGCAAACATCACAGCAACCGTGATAGTATAACGCAGCCATCTCCGGAGCACTAAGGCCAACAAGTCCCTCCATAGCGACCTGCAACAGCAGGTCTGGCATCTTCTCTGAAGGCCCAGAGCACAGTAAAGTCCAGCGCATTCTTCACATCAGCGCTGCATGGCAGGAGGACCAGGCTGGCGACACTAGATTTGATTACTGCCCTTGAAACCCGATAACGACAAACAAGTGCAATCATCCTCCTTCCTTAGGACAGCAAGATGCAAGGGCTGATTCTCTGCAGTCATACATTAATTAAGACAAGCTAACTGCAGGGCAAGTGCCAGACCTGCCCCACCAAGTGTTGAACTTTGAGGCGAGGACCAGCCTTCTTGTTCTGTGTTTCTACTGTACCCAGAACCCTGAGACCTGACAGCCACCATAATACAAATACTAAAACGGAGTGACAGCTCTTTTGCTGATGCACTGTAGCCAGGATTTGAACAACAAGGCCTGAAAGACTTTTCATCCCAGAGAAGGAAGAAGAGGGAGCAAGCTGGAAAAGCCACATGAGGACCCCATTACTTTGGGCCTGCCAAACTCGGAGGGCCACAGCTGAGGGAAGCAGGTTGGAAAAGACGTGCCTGGAGGGCAGGAAGTCTGGAGCATTACTAAGGAACATGCAGTGACAATAGCTGAGGTTACGGAGGAAGAGCCCAGTCTTGTTTGCTGCATAAATCCCCATATTATCTCTTGCTACTTGACCTGCTGGAGCAGCCAGCGGCACTGGGAGCATGGCGTGCCCGCCTGAGCTGCTGCTTCCAGCCAGGAGAGGGCACACAAGGCAGTTCCCTGCAGGACTCTCTCCTTTGCAGCCTCTTCCCATTTTCATGGCTGTTTTCTGTGCGCTGATGCCCCTCGTTAGCCATCCAGACTGTGTTCAAAATCATAATGAAAAAAGCCTAGCTAAAGAGATAAGCCAATATCGGCTGTAGCCAAAGCCACAAAACTAGAAAAATCTGTCAAAATATTTTCAGAGGAAGAATTTTTAAAAAACCAAGAGTGTGAAAAATAAAGTCAGGCAATATTATTTTCTTCACATAGCCAAGGAACAAGTTGCTACCCAAGAAGAAGTGTGTATAAATAGTGTGTCAGCCATTTACTGTGAGTGTGACTCTAGCAGCTGGGCTGTTTGCATGCGATGCAAATTTGGAGCCATTCAGGGAAAGAAGAATGAAGCTTTGGCACTCGCCAGGCAAACACTAACGGGTACGGGAAAAGGGCCAGCAAAAGACAAACCACGAAAAATAGTGGGTGGTCAGGCTTAGGACAAGGAATATTTGGACAAAATACCTCAAATGATCCAGGTCAAGGCAAACACTGGACACTTCAAAAGTTTTACTTTTCAATTCCAAAACATAAGCAAAGACCTTACTGCAATCACTACGCCTCTGGAGACACGGCAGCGTTCGCAGCCCACAGACACTGACATTCACCCTGCATTACACTTCTCCTGGCCTCCTGTGCCCGGCTCCGAGTCATCGCTAGCCACAAGGACAACTCTATTAGTCGCCACGTTCAAAAGTTAGTGAGAAAACACCTATAAAGCTTCTGCCCCCAGACATCAGTTGAAGGAGTTTAGAAAAGGTCAGGCTGCTTACAGCTTTAATCTAAACAAAGAGGTGGGTTCTGACACTGAAATGCCGCTTACAACAGACCCTGTAGCTTATGAGTAAAGCGTGAGGGTATTTCGGGCCTCTCCCTCCTGTGAGACACCAGGATTTTTGTGGAGCCTGGTTTCTGCCTACAGATACTTGTGGCAGAATTACACCAGGTCTGGTTTGGTTTTCTCTTAATGAAGTGAGTCCACGCACAGCATCAGCAGTCTCTGTGTGTTAAATCGCATGCATTTATCTCACCAAAACAAGCCATGGCCTAACGCATTTGAAGACGAGTTCATTATTCAATCTCCTGATGCCTTTTCACGCTGCTTAGACTTGCTGCCTTATACCACATTGGTATTTAATAATTATTCCAGCTGTCTCCAAAGCCCTTTCACCACACCTTGTGTGGCACATTACAGACAGCTTGGATTTTTCAGGTACAAATTGCTAAACAATTACTGATGAGAGAAAGGTCATAATAATAGGTTACAGAAGCCTTTGCAGCCTGCCTTTACTTCATGGCCATTTATAAAGAACCATTTCATCCCATTGTTATAATGATGAGAAGGAAGTAGTTTAAGGTAGTTATAGACAAGCAAACAAAAGGCAGGAGAGCAGTGCTGTATAACTTCTACTTTCACTTCCTGCCTACTCCATTACTTCTGGCATTATGGGAGAAATAACATGATTGGAATGACCTAAAGGTTATAACGGGTGGGCAAGGTTTACCTTGTCGAAAACAGTGTGAGCACTGTTGGCTAAACCTTTTTGAAAGCTGAAAGTGGTGCCGTTTAACAAAAATACTAAGCTGTCATTGAAAAAAGTACATTACTTAGAAACAGTATTTCTTCACGGGCTTTCTTATCTCTATTTTTTCCCCTTTAAATGTTTCTTTTTTTTTTCTTTGGGGAAAAAAAAAGAAAAAAGCACAAAGATGAAATCTCTCTGAAAAGTTGCAAGAGGAGAGGACAGATTTTGCAGTGGTAGAAACTCCATTAACTTCATATGAATACCACTGGCTTTAAAATGGCAAAATCAAAGTCCAAATGGTCCGATCTATAGCATTGCAAACCAGGCAGGCAAACTTCTTAGGGATCCTGGGAACAGCATGGATGCAGTCATTTTTAGCACCCCTAATTCTTGCAAGAATTGTCTCTGCTAGCTGGCTTCCTCAGTATTTGAGGCACAGGATTTGATACCAACAAATCAATGCATTTCAAGTCCAGTCACAATTCACAGAAGCATCCAGGTAATTCAATAAAAATCTGCCTTTGGGAAGAGAAAATCCAGGACAATGTGGTTGACCAGGAAAAAGCAACCTCCAGCACAGCCACCACAACAGTGATGGAAGCAACAAGGCAGTATTTTGGCACTTTCAACAAAAGGGTGAGACTCCCTCAGCCTGGCTTAAAAATTTCTAAAAATTATACGTTACAAAAGAACATAGTACTGATGGCAATGGACCAGTAATGCTTCCCAACATCTCCTCGTGTGTTCAAATACTGAGACCTTTGTTCAAGAGTGGCCCAGCAAGCAGGAGGCAAGTCCACCTGAAAGATAGGTGATACCATAGGTAAAACACAAGGCAAGACCTGGCTGTCCATCAGGATGTCTCATGGGCTTCCTCCCTTCAGAGAGATGTCATGTTTCACCCTGAGGACAGCACTGGGGGTAGATCCCCCAAAATACCATCTTCCCTTTGTTTCCCATTGACTTGCGTGACATTAGGCCTTAATTTCTCTAAGCCTCACTTCTCCTTCCTGCAAAACGGAGATCAGGATGCAGGTTTATCAATTGGAAGAAACCGACTCTTGAACCACCCCCACGCCCTTCCTATACTCACATGTTCAAACCTTCCCTAGGTGCAAAGCGGACAAGGTAGCCAGCCAGGAACGTTCCTGTACTACTTATCCCAAAATATCTTGAGGCTTCATCGTGTGTTCAACATAAATCAGGCGAGACTGGCCAAGCTGTTTTATTGAAGGCTAAAGCCTCACTGATTGCAAGGGACAGCACGAGACACGCAGGCAGAGCGCAGTCCTCGTGGCCGCGGTGTGCACAGTCACACTTCACCTTGCTCTCAGCTCCGGACCACAAAGACAGAGCTAGAGTTGTGCCTCCTCAAAAAGCCCGTGAGAGGAGATTTTGCTACTTCTACAGTTCTAGCTTTAGAACGGGAAGACTTGTATTCCTTGCTTCATCAGACTGAACACAGGGCAAAAGGATTTCTTCATAGGTCATTTTTGTATTGGCAAGTGTAAAAGACAAGCCAGCCCTGACTTCTAGCAGATTTCCATTTATTGCTATCCAAAATTTAATCACTTAAATTGATAGTCAAGTATTAGTTTATTTTTGGTCAAAGGTTATTTAAAAAGTAAAAGCAAACAAGTCTGTAAAACAATTTAAATGCACCAAAGTTTATATCCCACGTGATGTAGTAAATCCTGCTTTCCTTCAGGAATCCAGCCAGTCACACTTGTGTTCCCTTGGCCAGTTGCTGGAATAATAGCCTCTCCTTTGTTTCATCGTGACTTGATTACTATAATTATTTGCTCGCTAGACTTCCAGCTACTGCTCTGCTTGTGAGGAGCAGAGAATACAACTGCTAGACTTCATGCTGCATCTAAGTCCTTCCATCACATTACCCCTATATCCCCATATTAAGAGAGCTCCATTGCTTCCCAATGCAGCGGCGGCCTGATTTTTTAGATCTTCCTACTAATTTACAAGGCTTTACATTGGAAGCCTCAGATAAATCTTTTGCTGCTCCATGTCTGAAGAGTCTTAGGGCTGTACTTGTATATGCTTTTGTCTCTCCCATAGTGTTTTAGACCCTGAACTTGTTTAGCCTTACTCACATGAGCAGGTTTACAGACTTCAATGGGACTACTTACATGAGTAAGAAGTACTCATATGAGTAGATATTTGCAGGCTCAGACCCTAAGTGACTTGGAGAGCTTTACATTATTCACTTCTTGAAAAGCACTTGCAAAGAAACAAGAGAGGACTTACCGTATTTATTCAGAGTTATTATATATTCACCATGTCTTCTTCTTAAGCCCTCTTTGTTCTTGAGTACATGTACTCTATCTACAGTAGCGATACACAATATTTCTCTCAGGGGATTTTCACATGCGAAAATAGCGAGGGTTTGACATGTTGGACTGTTGGGGGTTTTGTGTTGTTTTGTTTTGTTTCTCCCTGTGAGAATTTGTAGATACCAACTTGAGACAAAGAGGATTTTGTTATTACTTCTATTGCAGCAGCACTAACAAGCTTGTGCCAGGGAGCAGAGCTCCACTGCACAACAGCATGGTTCACACACCTCACAACAAGCCGTCTCCTGCCCCTAAAGAGTTAAAGCTGCAATTTCGCTACAGATTAAATTGAACACTGTCATTTTCCTCTTAAAACACTTGTTTCCTTCATGCATTTTCAGCTATGAGGACAATCAATTTTGTCATCAGACTTACAGCACCCAGATCTAGAACGGCTCGTTTTTATTAAAGTTCCTATTTCCCACCTATATGATACACATAACCAGGCACACACATTTTTTATATAATGAGAGATGCTCTCTTCTCTGGAAGACTTGTATTCCTTGGGAGAAAGAGGGGCAAAGAAAAAAAGCTGCATTGTTCTCTAGCCTGCCATGCTAAGAAGTTGCCCTTGCTGAGAATGCTGGATATGTCTTGAGAAATGTGCAAACTGGGCTCACTGAACACCCCAGATCTTTTAAAATAAATTAAATGTCTTTTCCAGCACAACACAATGGAAAGGTACAGATGGATCATTAAAAACTAGAGGCTTTCGGAGACTCTCAATAGTGGTTTTTTCTTTCTGAAACCCCTGGAAGAGATGACAGACTTGATCCTTTGCAGTGCAGAGTGCTCCCAAGCACCCTCCGGTACTGCGCACGGGATGGAGGAAGTGGGGGCGCTCAGCACCAAGGGGCTGCTCATCACCTTGCAATGTTGTAAGCTGCTGGAAGTCTTGCATTCCACGCATAGCAAAATCTGCCCTCGGTTCTGAGCGTCCGCCGGATAGAGACCAGTGGAGAACTTGTTTCCACCAGAGATTTCTGTACTGGGCTGGCAACACCAGTCTAGCCAACCTTCAGTATGGATTTGCACGGCAGCGTGCTGACAAAAGCACAGCCCCCGCTGGTTTCCATCCAGAATGAGCTGCACCCCATTAAATCTCAACAGCACATCTAGTTTGAAGGTCTGCCTTGGTGTCTTTGCGGTAACGCATGCAAGAAACAACCTGGACAGACAAGGTGAGAACAAAAAAAAAGGGAGGAGTGATGTGTGGATGTGAGGGAAAACCATTAGCATTTTCCTTCCATGTATCCCTATTTCCCATTAGCCAAAAGGTTAGAGACTTTCTTTTTCCCCAAAAAAGAAAACCTTCAGTGAGATAAAGAAAGTCTGACATGGAGAAGACACAGCACGAGGCTTTCACCCAGAGCTGGCATGGGGAGGAAGGGGGGGTGAGGCTTTTTGGGTTGGTTTGTATGCTCTCACCTGCGGACTTAAACATTAATAAGCTACCAAAACCCAGCCCAGCTCCACACTACTGACTGCCTGCCATCATGTACTGCTTGTTTTGAGTATGTAAACCCAAGGGAGAGCCTACAGCAGGCCGGGGAAAAGCACAGATGATACGAATGCACCATATTTCTACTGGTCCTGAGCCCGGGCAGAGCCTGAACGAGCCCCACACAGGGCAGTGAATGCCGTGGGGCCAGCCATCTTTCTGCACCGCACAGATCTTTCTCCGCTTCAAACTCGATCACAAACCTGGGAAACTTTCTGCTGGCTGAAAGGGAGAAATAAAGCTTGCTCCCATGGCCTTTTTCAAAGTTCTCAAAGCTCTAGTAATAAACTGATTTTCCCTTCAGAAACGCTGGCATACCACTGTCTTGTGTCAATTTTCATGGGTCACCATGAAAACAAGATGGGTGGCATGAAATTAAAGAGTGTCTGTTAAGCTTGCAGCCTTTGAAATCCTTTAGGTCTGAGAGATGGCAACCTTCTTCACTTCCCCAACTTACGCTTCCGACCACGAGATATTGCTGCACTGATAACGCTCCCTTCACCCTGCCATTCCCAAGAGAGAGGCAAACCCGCCTAAACCAACTCACTTGCAACTACATTTTGGCAAGGACAACGTAAAAAGAAGCAAAAATAACACTTAAGAACAAACTTGCTTTAGCTTTAATAAAAGTAGCCACTGTTTAAGACTCTTACAGATAAATTCAAGTGATGTGTCCTATCACTATTAAGCTTAAACAAAAAAGGTAAGTGGAGATACCAGTACAGTAGTAACAAATAAACATGAAATTTTTCTTTTAAAAAGTCCCATTCTACTAATTACATCTTTTATCAAACATTTCCTAATACCAATTTTTACAGTTTATATTCTCTGCTCATAGTTAATATTCCAGTAACAAAACTCATATTAACAACAAGAAAATACTAATGCTATGATTAGTATTCTGAGGTAATGAAATATAATCTACTGTGATAAAAGCTAATAATCTCTTAGATGTGATAAATCAACCTGACAATAATAATATCAAAGACCAACACATGAATTCCGAAATTACTTCCTCAAAGTCTCTCAGAAGTCTGAATTTTTTCCCACGTCCAACACAGGAGCAATGAAATGCCTCTGTGTACTTTTACCCTAACTTGTAAATCAGTACTAGTATTTCTTCGAGTGCATATTTTTATCCTATAGTATTTTTTAACGTTCAGAAACTCTACTCTTTTTTTTTTCCCTTTTTTTTCAGAGGTGCCTCAAATCTGCGGTCCTTTATTTTAGATCCTTTAATTCACTCCAGTTACCCTGCAGATGGAGCATGTCATTAAAGATGAGACCTGGAATGGCACAGAGTGACCATACAATAATGAAACGCATGGAATAAAAGAAATGGGAATGCTTTTGAGAACCTGGGCCGTGTATTTTGGAGGACTAGTCATGGAGAAATAGGTTTTCTGGTGGAAATGAAGGCATATTTGGTGCGATAACTCTAGTCACCTGAACATACTTTTCTACTGCTCGAAACCCTCCCATTTTAGCCAAAACACCTCAGAGAAAAAGACTTAATCCTATTAAAAGTGACCGTAGTAAAGCATTGTGACCTACGTTGAATTCACTGGTGAATCATCAAAACAGAGCTCCGGTGATAATCAGAAGTGCTCTACTTGCACCATTGAAAAAATTCTGTGGGAAAAATTTAAATTTAAACAGAAAAAAGATCCCCAAAATTATTTCCCCAGATACAATGCTTCTGTTAATCTCCCTCCTTATTAGAATGACAGAAGCCTTCCAGAGGAGAAGAGAAAGGGGAAGAAGCACGGGGAAGAGCAGCGTGCCAGAAACAAGTTCCCTGAGTTTCGAGTGCCCTTATCTTTCTGCCTCCTCGCCTCTGTCTCCTCTCCAGCTTTGCAAAACCCAAAATGGGACAGGGGCTTCCAGAAAGCCAGCAAAGATGCCAAAAACATGCTCTTTTTTTTGCTTCCCTAAAAGCTGGATTCTCCAAGAAACTTCCAGACACCTACTCATATACACAAGTACACATGTTAAAGTAAGGTGGGGTTTTTCCCCCCCTAACATTTCATCCTGATTCATCACATAAGCTATTTTAAAACCTTGACTATTTTTCCATAGGAAGAGACATCTAATTCCCAGCCAGTTTAAGGCAGAAAGCTGCCAGCTCTTCTGAAGTCGAACGCCAGATTTCGGAAATGCAGAGAGCATGTGAAATTCCGCCCCCCGCGCTGGAGGCGTTTCAGAGGACCGCTCAGCATCTCCTGTGCTGGAAACCACGGGACCAGAGCTCCTCGAATCCCCTTCGCTCCCCAGCTCATCAGCAGCTGGCATCAGGCTGTGCACCACGGAGCAAACAAGCAGGATGGGAGCGAGGAGCCGGCCAAGGAAGAGCTGGTAGGATCTGGTAGCCATAAATTGAAACAATTAACTTTCACTGACTGACGTGAGCTTGTACATCAGTGCGTCCCAGACGCACAATACAGACCCACCAAATTCCATAGGCATCTTTCACCACAGGCGCTGAAGCTATCTAAGGGAGCTCGGTGTCTCGCACACAAGTTGGCCCATCTGTAATTGCACTTTGAGTATTTTATTCATCACTGACACACAAATAAAAGACAGGTATGATGCGGCACATTCTTCTTTATAATTATTTGGAAATCAAAACATTGGGCCAGGACTAAGCTGTCCTCTAAACACATCCAAAGTGTTGGATTAGTCGGTAAAATAAGAATCACACTTTCAATAACTATGGAGCATGTGTGAACAAGTGGATACATTCCCATGGCTTTGAGTGACAGAGGTTTTACCACTTCCTTTTACTTTGTAATTTCATATTTTAAACATGAGAAAAATAAACTGTCTATACAAAGAATTTGCTTTTAAGCAAATCCTGCCTAATTTTAATGGCTTATGGTCAACATCATCACTAACACACTGCCATTTACAGTGGGAGGCTGAGAACAACTCCAGTAAGCGCCCAGGTTAGGAGTGATTATTCTGCTATTTAACATCACTTATGTTACTGACCAACTGCTCCAACAGCAGAAATAATTCATTTCAAAAACCAGACACAGTTTGCTGCCATTAAGCTACTTGTAAATCTCCGTAGGATTACGTGGAATGAGAGAGACGTAAAATGTCGTTATGTGTCACAATTCGGTATCTTACGTGCATTACATTTCACTGCTGAAGCACAGGAATACACTTGTCCTCAATAAGATCTAAAGGACCAGTTCTTTGCTGGGTTATTGCAATTACACACCCATATACCTCCTCTGAAAGCAACTGAATTACAGCAAAGTACCAACGGAGTTTAAAAAAGAAAACACGTTGAGAAAGAGGATTTGAGAGCCTCGAGCAAACTGCAAATCAAATCCGGCGTGGTATATATTGGCCTAACTCCACTGTGATTAGTGGCGACAATTTACACCAGCTGCCAATCTGGCCCTTGAAAATTAAGGACAGAAACCTAAACATATTCTGGAAATCTTGGCATTGTCAGGCTAAATATGTACACATGCCTGATTCTTTTCTCTCATCCAGTAGAGGATGCAGCTTGTTAAGACTTCTTCCAGCAAAATATATATGTTTAATTTATGTGATTAATTTCTGCGTTAATGAAGGTTGAAGGCCCGAGAAGGCTGAATGCATCTATTTATCCAGGGGCCAGATAAAAATTGCTGCTCAACTAGCCAGCCCGACCCTAATATGGAAAGCCCCAGCCTTATTCAGGGCGAGAGGACAATTAAATTTTTATGCTCATTTAATCCTGTGCCCTTTCAGAGCAAAGGCTGACAATCGTGCCCAATTTTTCCAAATGTTTGCTGTTACATAACCTTGACGAACCCACCAAACTCAATTTGCGCAGGGCCTGTTGACAAAAATCCAATCGCAACAATATTCTGACACTCTCTGGGGTTAAATCCTGGATTTAGAGGTTACAGGAAAAGAAAAGCCCAGCACTCTAAACCGGCGCTTTATTAGTTCCTACCTGCAGCAACTAAATTCATATTACTGTGTGTATCTAAGTCAACGAATTGCTTCTATACGAAAGGCAGTGCTTTAAAAAGCCTTTCTGCTTCTGAAGAGCTATCTGGAAGGCCGGTAACGTTTTGCTCTGATACTCAGAAAAATTGATTCTTTCAACAAGTTAAATAATTTTAATTTTTTTCCCTTTTCATGCTCCAGTCTGTCACCTGGTCACTTCCTCTAAGAGAGCTTCATCTAGGGGAGCTGTATTGTATTATTATCTGTGCTTTTGCGGTTTAGTGCAGAGTCAGTTTATCTTATTACCGTTATGTTCTTCAAGAGAGATTCATTTAAGTGTGACCTAGTCTATTATTCTAGGTGCCTCTTGCATCTCTATTGGGCATTTAAGAGTTGTAGAACTCTCTAATTTATTTAAGCAGGGCACTTTAAAGCAATATCTCAGTAATTCTCATTGAGTTTAAGGAGCCCTTCTACGTTTTCAAAATGCTTGAAGGTTTTCTGCTCTTCTAAGAACTGCAAATATTTGAACAACAAATGAAAACGTTTAAGAAAAGAAAGTTTAAGACAGAGGTGGAGGCAGTGAGAGGCACAGAGAGACAAGAGAAATGAGTGCAAGTGGATTTTTTTTCTACATGGAAAACTCTACCGAGAAAAGCAACGCTGACATTTTGGTCAGCAAAGTGAAAACTGATCATTCCCCAAAAATACTAGTTCATGATGTATTTCTCTTAAATCAAGGATTTTCAAATTGCCCTCACATATTCTTTGTGAAAAGTCATAACAAATTAGCATAAAGTCACTTGCAAGTAACTTTTACAAACACTGCAACAAATGTTTTCCTTGTGAAATGCCACTGGGGATGACAGGGAAATGTCATCAGGGATGATGACATCAGCTAGAAAGAGAATTCAAAGGAAGCAGAAGTCACGGCTCAGTACAGGGAATACTGGAAAAATAAGACACATTATGAGTCTGATCTCGACTCCGTCGATGTCAGGGGCAGATGTACACTGACCGGGCTGCACAAACACTGTGGTTCTGCAGTCCTTTCCCAGGCAAACCTCCCCCTCCACAGCTTTCTACATAGGAAACTATGGGGCTGTGAAAACCAAACCTAGACAGATATTTAATCAAGATAAAAAATGAAATGAGCAAGTATGGAGCAGATTCTTAAAGTAAATAAATAGATAAATGAATAGCATTCAGAGAAAAGCCCGCGAGGAACAAGTGACCCAGCCTGGGGGAGTAAACCCGGAAAGGAGATAAGGAACAGTGCCCTCCCGCCGGCAGGGGAGAGAAGGTAAGTCCATATTACACACAGCAACACAGGAAGGTGAGTCCAGAGCGTCCTTCTCAGGACCAGTTAGCGCAGCTGGAGTGCCACACCAGTTTCCCAGGCCTAGAGCTTTCATATTTATTTCTGATACTGCCGCATGCCATAGAGCTTCCCTTAGGCTGGTACAGTGCTCCTGACTGGTTGTGGTCCACCCTCTCAGTGAGGGCACCAAGAACTTCCTCTGCAAGCTAAGGACAAGGCCCTGCGTAATTTAGGGTAACGAACTTAATGCAGATTGCCCTACCGCTTTCTTTCCTTTACCACGTGCCAGGAACGTACTCAGCCAGTAGGCATTTGTCAACTTTCAACTGATTTTTTGCAGGATTTGGCTTGGCTTTTTTCTCAACTTCTTGTAATTTATTATACTTGATGAAAGACAAACAAATACATAGTTTGATTTTACTTTTGGAGGGGGAATCCTAAAAGCGACAGCTCCCAGGACACCAAACACACCAGCTGTTCTTTTATTTTCCAGTTCTTCACAGTAATGACAGTCTCAGCTCTTGTTGCCAAGCCTTTTTGGAAAACGTTTTAAAACTAAATGGAGCACACATGAAAACATGCCAGAACAGCCTTCTCAACAAAGATTCTCCAAGAACAGAAGATGCAAGGGCTGGTGGGTAAGTTGGGCTTCGTTCTGGCAAACCTGAAGACTTACTAAAAATGACACTGTTTGGAAAGCCAAGAAAAAAAAATTAACATCTCGCCCACCCCCCCGCGCCCCCCNTTCCCTGGAAGTCAAAACCAAACAAATCTGAATTAGACTAAAGATACCAGTTCTAGCCAGGGAAGATTATTAACCATGGTCAGAGTAGCCAACCACAAGAGCTATTCAAGAAGATTAAACATTGGAACACGTCAGCATGGGAAGCGGTAGACTCAGCTCTGATTTTACAGGTCAAAACATCACGCACAGTGTTTTGACTAAAACATAAGTTATTGGTCCCAAATCAGATCCTTTGCAAACATTTATAAAGAATATCAAATTAGGTGAACTCTTGATCTCTTCTTTGAAAGCCATTTCTCTGTGCATCTGTGAATGAAAGACTTTAGAACATAAATTTTATTGTTCTCCTTTTCAGCCAGTTCCTGGGAATTCATCCACAACAGACAATCCATTATACTCACTTTATAGTTTAAATCCTCAAATGCTTAAAAGTCCTTTTTGGCCAAACTTCATCTACTCAGATTTTTTGAGTTCTTTCCTTGTAAACAAACCCCTTCAGATCCTGGCTACCTTTTGAGGCATTGCTCCAAATTTGCTTAAATATTTTGCCATCTTCCTGGATAGTCTTCTGTTTCTTCAGAACAGAATAAACCAGGCAAGCTCTCTGCAGCTCTCCTGAAGACAGCAGTATTTCTACCCGACGATAATTCAATAACCAGACCCTTCCACCCAACATTTCACAAGTTTAAATTTGTCTCCTTCACGCACCCAGTATTATTTCTGCGGAGGTATTCCCAACCCTATATATAACTGTCTGGCAAATGTTTTTCCCCACAGGTCTTCTGTGTTTTCAAAGGTTTTCTCTCATTTTACTGCTTTGCCCATAGTTGATGGCATCGCTAGCACCTCTAAGTAGTAAAAGGGAAGAGCTGGTGGTTCTGTTTGCTGGTTTGTAACGCTGTGAACGGCCGTGAGAATGCAGAGCCTCAAAGCTCTCTTGCCAGGTAAATGAAGGAGGATGCGATCTTCCTCCGGAATTTTCAGTTGTGATGGAAAAGCCATGGCTTGGCCTAGGTATAACACTGTGGTTGGTCTCAGGAGACACGAATGGGTTAAGTTTATAAAGCACTTCATTTTCCAGCCACAGCCATGGTACCTTGGGTAATTACTGCAGCTTAAGCCAGACCACACCTTAGATAAACCTGTAATGCTGGCGTTTTCTGCAAACATTTTCTTTACTGCAAGCTGTGGCTTGCCTCTCACATATATTTGCTCTCCATTTCCAACTTGGTTTTTCCTTAGCTAGTTTGTACTCAGTTGCACCAACAAATCAGAATTTGTTGATTTAGTTCCATACCTCTTCAGTCTTTGCGTGACACAACCGTACCAGTTACGCGGTAACTGCTGCTGTGGGGGCCTGACGACTCGCTTTTTGTGCTACATGGAAAAGACCGGGGAGGAAAGAGGAGGAGAAAATAGTTCTCATAGAGGAACATTTTGTTTTTCTTCATGGTGAAAGAGGCCAACTTGACTACAGCTAATGCTAAGAAAGTGAATTCAGTTCTGGTGATAAATGGACACATTCCTAGCTCTGCAGTGAATGTTTTCAGCATACTTCAGAAACGCTGATGTTAATTCTTCATCAGACTTTGTGGAAGAAAACGCCTCTGGGTACGGGCAGCTGAGGGCTGGGCAAACAGCAGTAACTCCCAAGAAGGTTTTCAGAGACCCGTTTGCCCCCCCGGTCTGTGCCATCACCCCTGCCAGGGCTGGCACCGCTGCAGACCAACCAGGGCGGCAGCTCACAGGAGGACTTCCACCCAGGGCAGTCTCCAGACAAGCAGAGCTCTGCTGGACCTCCACCAGCCCGGCTCCGTCCCGAGGAGACGTCCTAGGGACGACGGCCAGAATCACCCCACGCCTTCTGCCAGAGGGAGGAGCCGTTGCAGACGAAAAGCTCTTTTCCTGACAGGGCCAGAGCTGGAAAAGGATCTCTGTCCGCAGCGTCAGGCTTTGCACAGGTTGATGATAGATGCACTACCCAATATGAATCGCAGCAACGATCACTGCTCTGATAACTCTAGCTTTCTGAGTACATTCCAGCAAAGGAAAACAAGGTAATCCTCATGCTACCTGACATTTGCCCTTAGAAACAAGCCTTTATGAGAGCCACAAGCCTATATTAAAAGCTAAGAAACGAACAAGATTAAAGGATAAGATTTTTAAAAACACCTAGTACCGGCCTAATATTTCACCCAAAGAAAACATTCGCTGACTTCAATTAGAGCAGAATTTGGCTAATGCTGACCACACTGGAGCATCACAGCTTGGGCACGGATGACTAAAAGACCAAATAACTTTTTTTTTCTTTTACAACAACCTTATCACCGAATTTTAGTAAAGCTCACATTTGAAAACCAAATGAGTAGCTTAACCTTCTGTAGCGTTTTAAAAAATTCACACTGAATAAGCCTTCACCCAGTAAATAAAAATATTTCTAAATAAAGAGAAAATAATATCACCCTAGTTAAGATCTAAATATTCATATGAGTCAAAAGATAAAAGATTCAAGACCCTTTAGTCTTTGAGCTTGAGTTTGGACACCTAAAAAGCCAAACAAATCTGTTTTCCAAAATTTTGAACTTTCAAAGAAAAAAACTGATATAGAACAATTAGTCAAATCTCAGTGTGCTAAAGGGAGAACATGGATCACACGTGGTTGTGGGTAAGGGCCTGAGCTCGTGGAGACTTCATGCTTATGTTGCCCAGAACACAGACAGCTTTTTTCTACGTGATTTGTTTTTGTGCAATAAGCATAACAAGAAGAATAAATAACAACCTTAACAGCAGGAATCAACTATATACCAGCGCAGAATTAGTATATTAGATACTGTAAATACCTGCTGCAAATAAGATAATACATCTCAGTTAAGCTGCAGATGTATATGACATTTTGTGGAACCATTATGATACATCGTTGACTGTCTTATCTGCCCTCTGTTCCCTCATTTATGTCCCTTAAGACTACTATTATCACGTCAAGTTCCTGAACATCTTCCTCAAAGAGCGATGCTGAAAAGCAAAAAGAAATTGCTTCACAAATGGCGGTGGTAGGAGAGAGAGGTTCCTTCCAAACATCACATTTTCTACACGAATTAAATTTGCCAATAGCATCTTTCCTGCCAATCCTTAATCCCCATTTCAGAAACAATTTCTTCATTCAGAGAAATATCACTAAAAGACAAGAAATCACGACAACATGCTACCAGAAATGGGAGGTTCCCTTTTTCAGTGGGACCAGAGATTTGCCTTCTAGTCCTGGCATATTGTGGGACGCTGAAATTTAAATCTCTGATATTTTCACCTCTACAATAGCTATTTCTAAGCTTCTTACAGGCAGTTTAAACAAACAGACCCTGAGACTTCCTCACTTAGGCTACAGCAAGCAAGGCACATGACTCTGCAGGTGCAGGAATTTGAAAAGCATACTAATATTTTTTTCAAAGTTCTCAAACATTCTAAAAACATGTTCTCTTTCAACATGCAGAGAGCAATATAGGCTGTTACATTACAGAAGGTTTTTCAGCACTGGTTAGAGATGAAGATCACAAAGCCAGTTAGTAGCTCCTAATACAAAGCCTTATTGAGGTACCATCATATGCACCGTCATTTATTCCTAGGCGCACAAGTCTGCATATTCTCAAATGCAGACTCAAAAATGTGAAAAACGCTGCATCACTGTATTGTCTGTATTGTTTCCAGTTTAACTGGCCTTCCGTAGTGCTTTGAAATAAGGCCAGTTATTTTATATATGAACTACTTATTAAATTATCATAATTCCAGAAGATTATCCATACAAACGATAATTCTGAACCCCAGCAGTTTCATGTATAACAGACACACGTGTGTGTGTTCTTGATTGAAAGAAGTAATATTTACATGGCCTAAAATTCAATGGAAATAAAACCAGATAGCTACAGAAGCTTTCTGCTGACTGTATCTCTAAATAATATCACCTGAGTCCTGTTAAAGATTTTCCTATTATGAATTCCTAAACAAAGCAGTCATTTCAATTTAAGTTACAAATAACTTGAACTCATCACGAAGCTCAGGATCTACTTTTTATGATGACAGCCCAAAGCCTCTGGAGAGTCTTCTGCAAACCATTTATTTTCATATCTCACAATATTAACTGGACAATAAGAGATGACTGCAAAAACGTGCTTGGAAGTACTCAAACATGTTCAATTTCCAGCTTAGAACTTCACTCCAGGGTCAAAGATGAGCCATAAAGAGGTATGAATTGGATTAATATATTCTTGAATAGAATTTCTCATGCATTTATACGCAGACACAGAGCAAAATGCATTGCTTCCCCATTGCAGATAGAGAGGTATACGGGAGGTATGCAAGCAACTAACCTGTTCCTTAGGTTAACTTAGGATAGGTTCAGAGCCGATGTCCAACAACTAAACAACACAGTTTAAAAAGATTTCATAAGCAATAAGAAGCACAATAGAGGAGTCTTTCTGGGGCTAAACTCAAGTAGTTGTAATTCACTGATAGCATGGGAAAATAATTTTGTAGTAGAATACAGCAACACGGGGTGCTAAATTGCCTTTTGAGTTTTATCAGTGGTAACTGTAACGAAGCTTGATCTTATTGATAAAATCATTCCTTTTACCAGCAACCTGAATTCCACCACACCATTAACTCACACTTGCCTGGCTGTAGCTGTTTCTGGATTCATGCTTTTCTAATACACAAAAACGTCTACAGATTGTTATGACTGTACTCAAAACAGCGATCAGAATAGGGCCGGCTTCATTTATTGGTTCTCAAATTCACCTAAACTAAAACATTTCTAACACAAATTTTAACAGGACCCCACTTATTTTCCTCTGTCGTTTCTCTTTCATAACTAAAATGTACACAAATCAATTTATGTGTGATGACCAAATGCATGTATTTGTTACTGTGAAACTTAGGCATGCTCTGAAAGACGAGCCTTCGCTACAGTGTGCAAAAATATGGCATCGTAACTAGGCAGGTAAAGACACGGTCAACTGAAAAGAAAAAAAGAAAAATAAAACAAAACAAACACACGTAAACCTGACATTTCCCTACCTTAAGTCCCCTAGCACACGTTTATTTTCTTAAAGTTCCTAAAGACTATTAGAGGACGTAAATTAATACCTTCAAACGCCCACTGGCTCGAAGTACTATCTACCTGTGTCCTCGCTAACGTATGTGGGTTTGTTCCTACAGAACAACCAACTAGCTCCACCCAGCCAACAAGGGCACAAACGCGACGGGAAGAACAACCGGAAGCTACCAGTGTTTTCTAGAGAGAGTACAGCAGTCTCACAACAGAAAACATGCGTGCCACTCTGGCTGCATATTTATTCCCAAGTACAAACTTCAGCGTTTAATGTTCTCAATGGCCATAACATTTCACAATGCAGGAGAGCACCCCCTCAGTTGTGGATGCCTGTTTGACAATAAACATACACCTTCAGCAGATTTAATCTCCTGCTAGCGGCTTACCACAGAGTTTACATGTTCCCGCAGAGCCAAGAGTTCAGTTTGTAGCAGGTGAGGAACACTTTCCTTCACAAAAATTAAACGGCGAAAGTTGGTACCCTTCTATCAGGAGGGAGCACGGGCAGGAACATAACTTCTCATGGCCTTGACAAAAAAACATGACTCCACCTTGATGCAGAAATGCCACCTGTGAGAAATGAGCGGTGCACTCAGTTGTTGCTTCTCCAAAGCCTGACAAAAGCCAGGTATTGTCAATTCTTGCTGAAATTTTAGTTGTGCAGCTCTTTTCCACTAGACCAGCAGGGCTAAATTTAAAGCCCAGACAGAAGGCAATGACCAGCTCAAATTCAAAGATGGCAAGTAAGGAACATCCAAGGATTCAAAGGACCCCATAGCCTGGATCCAGTGTGATTCCCTGGGGCTTCCTGCTGAAGAACTGAAGCTCTTCAGAACACTTCCTGCTCAAACACTCAGTCTGCTCTTTACTGAAAATACAGCTTACATTGAATAGCTGTTCACCTCCAACACCTCACAGAACTTCAACTGAATAGACCAGCCCTTCGCAGGGAAGGGAAACAGGGAAAACCATCATCTTTAAATCTCCATAGATACCCTGAATCTGCGTTTTGGCCTTTAGCTGGATGCATTCCTTGGAAGCCCCCAAAATACACATCGCAATATGCGGAGCCTGTAAGTGCCCCAACAAGACAGTGTTTATACTGTGATGTATAAAACTGCTTGAGCTCCCCACTTCTTTAATCATCAGGTGAAAATTCTCTGGTTAAAACTGTGACCAGTCACTGCAAGGAACAACATCAGCATTTTTCAATAGCATACTGGACTCTGGTCACATTCACAATGCAGTGTGAGGGTATTAACTTCATCCGTCTGCTCCTGCTGCTGCCTTTGCATTCTCTAAGGCTGGAGATGCAGCCATTGTTGATGAATCAAGGAGCTTGCTTTGAATTTCCACATGCTAAAAGGAGGAAAATCAATCTCAAATTCAATGCTCTCTCTCTCCCCCGCCTCCTTCCAAATGGAAAAAACTGCTCCCGAAGGTCACGACGGCACTACCCTCCGAATCTTACAAGAAAGACATTAGAGCAGAACACGATCCTGCACTCCGTCATTACTGGGGGATATTGGAAAGAGGACAAAGGAACGCGCACACATAAGTGAAGAGTGGGCTCTTTTCTTGTATTGGCCACATTCAACTTGTTTGTTCAAGAAAAAAAAAAAGAAACAGTGGAACAAGACATGCATGCCTGATGCTGTTAGTGCTTAATACACTGGAAAAATTGTTTAGGAACAGTTCATCCTTAAAATTATGTTGTAAAACCTTCAGTCATTGAGATCTTAGATTTTGTTGCACTTGTTTCTTGTAGTCCACCATATTTAAATACACTTATTTTTCTTGTGTTTTTAGCTTGACTTTCATGCTTTTGATCTGGATGACTCACTGAAGTTTTCCTCCCTTTACCGGCATAGCTGGGCCAGTGATATTGAGTATATCCAGCACTACTTTTGTCTTGAGAGTATCAACTGTGTGAGAGACCCTTCCATGAGGAACAGAGGCCGTCGGCCTGCAAGGGCAGCTTATGGCCCAGTCCTGTTCACCATTAAGCATCCTATCCACTCAACATCTCAGTTCTCAAACAGCGCTGCACTGGAGAGGGCAGCAGCGTTAGAAGGCAGCTCGCCCAGTGACAGCATGCTACAGATACTTTGCTAGATCTGCATGGGCACTACATGAATAAATACATTATGTATTCTTTCAGTTGAGAGGGCAGAGAATATTTGCAGTCTAATTAGTAAATGCGTCACATATCTCCTGTCTTTCAGGTGGATAGCTGCACTGGGGAATAGCCCAGTTCCTCTATTCCTCCATATATATACATATATTTCTATTTTTCTTTTTTAGGAAGATGTGTCTGGAGTTTTAAATATACTTGACACAGAAGGAAGATTCAAATAAAGGCATCTATCACCAATATTCACATTTTCTTAGACCACAAATCAAATTTTAAAGATTGGGTTTTAAATACCTCATTGAAGTTTCTACTTTTTTTATGCACTCTGATGGTTCTAGAATAAGAGAGGAAGACAAAAACATTTGGTGTTGACATTCGGTTTAAATAACTCAGCCTTGCGTACCAAGGAACAGTAGCCTGGAGTGGAACTGGATCATGAGCTCCAGTTTAGTGTGGGCAGCTGCAGTCCAGTGCCATCAGAGCAACATACATTTCCCACTTTGATAGTAACAAATCTTCCCATTTCCAATCTAAATTTATTCATGGACAGCATTTCAAAAAGAAATGCAATAAAGTATTGTGCTGTGACTTTATGCCTTTTGTGTTACTTAGATTATAGAAACAATGAAATATGTCATAAATGTCATCCGGATTTATTTTGGTGCGCTGCTGAACTACATTCAATGGTTGACTCGTCTAATTTAAGTTTGAAGCGCCTGTTAATTCATGTCTAGATTGCAGCTGAACAGGAGCCAAAGTTCATTCTGCTTTGGTTTTCTGCAAAATTTAAATCAAGCAAAACGCTTAGCATTTTTCTATTATTCTTATTCTGTGGGCAACTTAGTACCAGAGCTGAGAAATCTGCATCAGCACATGTGTACAAAAAGCCAGGAAGCTCAGAGAAGCTCTAGGGCTGACAGCGGCCAACCTTTGTCTATGCATAATGCAGATTCAGCTCCAAGATGCTTCTTCCTACTTTGCAAATGTGACCCCTCTCAAACAAGAGAGGTCTACAGTGCCAGGGAAACGGCACAGGGACTTCAGTTGCAAGGAGAAAAGAGGAAATTACTCTATATAGTTTGTAGTGTGGCCAGTCCACAGCTTTTGCATGGCTTCAAACACAGAGGAAACCCTCACTGCAAGGAACGGGAGTTACCTTAAGGCAGGGAAATCTCTGCTACCGGAGTCACAGGCACTGCAGGTTCTGTGGCTGCTCTGAATCAGTCTGTGGTCAAATTGGCATAAAACATACCATCTTGCCAGCTCCCTTCAGCAGCCTGAGCACCAAGGCCTGGTGCAGCTCGGAGATTGCGCGCACTGGAGAGTTGGTCAGGTTTGCATCAACTAAGAGGAGAGCAACCACCTCCACAGCCATCGCGTAGAACAGTGCTCAATACAACTGCTGTATTGAAGTGGCCAGCAGTGGTTGTACTAGCTCTAGCAGACAAAAAAATGCAAAAAAATACATATTGTCTGGGGTACGTCACAATATCTCCAGTACACCTGCTAGGATTACGAGTTAAAAGGTGATTCTTTTAAAGCAATACTGGTATAAAGGTGTCTCACTTCAAGAACAATGACACGCTCATAAGAACATACCACGATGATCTAGAGAAAAACCAGCATAGGCGTGAGAAGGGGAGGCTACAAACGGACAAGCAAGTTGAGTTTCCCTAGTTGAAAAAAAAGGCAGAAAACCAGGTGCAAAGTTCTGCAGGGCCTGAAGGAGATATCAGGAACACATGGCAGAAGCATTAGGAAAAAAGTCAACAAATACAGAAGAATACATTGCAGGGTGGCAAATCCCTTCTGTAGCACTCTAACAAGCAAAACTCAGCAAAAATATTTTCATTATTTCAGAATTTACAATTTCACAACACCCTACTTTTATTACACATCAAGACTAGTACCGCAGAAATTTAAATCAAAACACGTCTCCAAATCCGAGGTAAATCTGAACTTTGCTGAGTATGCTGAACTTGCAGCGTAAACTATCTTCTTTCTCCTATGAACTGAGACAAGTTTGCTCAATAAATTCTGAAATACGCATTGCAGAGTCACCTATCTAAAGTGCATCTTGAAGACTATGATTGCCAGAAGAGTCCTCCTAGCCCTTACCTGTCTTTTAAAGACTTACGAGAACATGCCTGAAGTTAGGCATCTCTCTCATTCCTTACACTATCATTTAGTGTGATGTTTATGAAAGGGCGATTGTCAACAGGACTCAAGCACTCCTCTGCTCTCACCAACACCAGAGGCAAAATCTCCAGGAGCAGTTATGTGATCACTGAGCTTATGTTCAGAAATCATTTGTGCAATATATAGCATAACGAGGTCTCGGCTTGGTCAGGCAGAGCATGAACAACAAATTCCCAGGTATGTGGGCTCTGGTCATCACCTCAAGTGAATTTAAATAGTCTAAGGATTAGTGCCTTTTCTGAGAAACTCTTCTGCACTGCCACACACTGCATTTGTCCCCGGTCATCTATGTGACAGCTTCAAGGATAGCCCTTATCCCCAGGGAAATCTGTTCCTTGTCATACACCAATTAAACTACATCAGAATTTACAGTCATAGCTCCAAACGATGCATCCTTTCAGTCAAGCTACATGGAGTAGTATGTGAGGAGGTTGTAAAGGACATAATGCCACGTTTCCCCAAAATTGCATCTGCCTTGTTTAACTCGCGAATACAAAACTGAACCGATTCACACAAAAGAGAAAATTCCCTGAACGTACAGGGAAAGTATCAGCTGCGTCCGATATCTTACTGCTCCCTGCCCCCATATTCCTCAGACAAGGTAAGAAACTTCACCGTGTGGGAAAAGCAGTTTTTCCCGCCAGCTCTCCTAAAATTTCTTGGCAGCTAATTATTTTGCGTTACTCTGCCTGTGGGCTCGGAATTGTACCCAAAGCCAGCACAGAAATGCTGCAAAGAGAACTTTTTTCTACTCTCCCAGGTACAGGACTCTTGTCATTTGTTACCCTCTAAATTATCTACAATTATTTTGTTTAGCAGGCTAATGTGGGAACTCTGTTTAATATGACAGAAAGAACAATTTAACTGAGTTGTGCTTTGTATCACGCGTTAGCAATCAGCACGTTAATAAGTCTGGAAGATTGATATCAGTTTGAAAGGCAAAACCTACACAAAACAATTAATTAAGAAAGTTAAAACAAATGAACTGCTCAGGATGGAATTGGATCCATGAGACGAGATGGTAAAAGCCCAGAAGGAAATACTCTAATTGAAAACGGCAGTAGAAGGCACACAGTACAGTTAAACATTATCTTATCAGAAAATTAGCAAAATGTAATTTTTTTTATTGGATTTTTACAGATGTTATTTTTAACCACATCAAAAAACCCCACCTCATGGCTATTGGCACAAATTGTCATAATTACTATAATTTGAAGTCTGAGCTGTGGAGTGACTGCTCAGATAACTATCTCGTCCTCCTTACGCTGTATTAGGAAGGCAGCCAGGAGACATATCTTCTCATGTTTTTTGTACTAGATTTGGACTTCATTTGTGTCTATTATCCAATCTCATTCTTGAGAATACTAAAGAATAAATTCTTTTCCCCTACCTGAAACACTAGAGAAAATCAGGAGGTTAACATTAAGAGAGGTAAAGTCGACTTTAATTAACATACCAATTACCTCCCATTTGCAAGCAAATTGTTTTATTTCCTTCCATATGTTCCCTGGGGAAGGCTATCTTTTTTTTTTTTTTTTATACATGGTCATTGACTTTGGGAAGAAGAATCAAGCTCCACGCTCCCAAATTGAGAGAGAACCAGAAGAAAAATAGTTAGCATTGTAGCCCAAGTCTCAGGAACCCCATGCTGTGGGGTTAGTAACACTTTCTAGCCTTGCAGATTGCTGTCAAAGTGCTTTACAGATTGTGAATTGCACAGTAGTGGGAAATCAGCTATTTTGATTGATCTTTCCAATATCCCAAATCTCTAACACACACACACACGTTAAAGACTGTTTCCTTCCTTGAAAGGAATATTTGGGAAGTTAAAACGTAGAAAAGTAACCTGTAACTGAAAAAAAAAAACACCACACAAATGGGAAAATTATTTTCTATGCAACACAAGTGTACAGCATTTTGATAATATGCAGCCAAAACATACTTTGGACTGTGGTTCCACTAGGTCCCAAGCTAAGCTAAGCTTAGGTTAGAAGTTATCAGAATTTGGGTGAAGGACTTTTCAAGGAAAATCTTAAGTACTTTAAGAAATGGTGCCAGTAAATCAGTAAGTGACCTTCTTCCTCTAAGTCATGAATGGGGCAACCACTCCCCACAGTACCGCCGTGTTGCTCCATAGAGCTGCCGTTCCTATGAACAACAAAACCTAGGTCCTATGTGCTTGGTAGCCTCTAAAAGACCCTATAGTAGCCCTTTTTCTGGACTGGAGTTCTTCCTCTGAGAATCAGAAACAGGCAGCAAGACGAGCACCACTCTGTTATACCTACAAGGTAACAGGCAGGAAGAGGAGTTATTAGCTGGGGATGATGGAGAAGAAGGCTGCACTGAAAACTGCTGCAAGTCAATATTGTCATCCCCTGCAACCAGCATAAATTCCACCCTGGGTAATTTAATTCACCTGTAATTTCGGCTACATACAACACTCCTGTTTCCCTTCTGTCCTAAATTTTTGGTCAAGCCATAATAGTGCAGGATCTCCCTCCTCTCCATTCTTGGCTTTTGAATGAGTGTAACTCCTCTTCTCATCACTGATGGCACCAACTTTTCCAAAACAGTCTGGAAGAGCGAGGATATGTTCTCTAGTACAAAGCCCACTTCAATACTTCTGACACTTCTTAGAGAAACGGACAAATCCTTTCACAGAAAGTCATGTTGAAAACTAACGAACTGTACGTTAATTTATGATGAAACATTCAACTAAGTAAAATTGACTGCAACAAGGAGAGTAAGTAAGATACGGTATTGTTCTTCCTGGCTGAATTATTATCTAGGACATTTTATATGCATGGTGCTCTTCTAGGAGAATGTGTTTCATGAACACACGCACAAAAGGATTCAAAGCTACAATCCACAGAGTTTCAATTTTTACTTCTCAGCAACGTTAGGCCATTTTGCTCCACTTTTAATTTATGCTAAAAGCAACAGCAATTTAAAAGTCAACAGTTTTGATCAAGAGGTGAGGGTTCATAATACCTGTATGTGTCAAGAAAATATATTTTTAGTAAAAATTAAACACAGTCACCAATTGCAGCATGATTTCCATGTTTCATTTGATCACACAAGTCCTTAACCAGACAGGTCATTGCACAGAGAGGCAGGCCTCCATGGTGGATTCCAGGCTAAAATAGGTATCCTATGATGGCACACCACTGGCATGCCCTTGTACCTGCAGATATTTCCAGGATTCATCCCAGGCAAGGGATGCTTACCTGCCCTGACATCCCCTGTACCGTCCCACCATGTCATGAGTCTTCCTAGAACGTTAAACACAATAGTTGAACTAAGTTTAACGCATGAAGAGTCCAGATATGAAAAGCAGCAATGGCAGATGAAAGTTCTAGGACCCCGACGTGCAGGCTGAGTCACTCAGTTTAGTTGACACCCAGCTTTCAGGAGTTCTGTAAATCTCTGCACCACTTGGCCACATCTTTCAGTAGCTATGCAACTTTAAAGACACAATACCTGCTTCCCACACAGCCGCAAGATCATTATCAGACTACACAAAGACTGACTACTACATGGCTGAAGTTTGTCATCTACACCCAACCCATATTTCTATATGGGCTCTTTCCAAATTGTACTTATTTAACATTTTTGCATGATCCAGGTTTCCCCAAATTTGCCAGATTTTCTGTCCTTGAACAGAAACGGAGGAAGCAAGAGACCACAAAAGCACTGTAACTGCTAATCATGTAAGGACTGCAGTACAACCAAAGGAAATGTTATTTGGGAGGAAGAAACACAGCTACTTGGGAGTGTATTGGAAAAGTGGTCAAAAGCATGAAAGTAGGAGAATAAAGCCTAGAAAGCTGAAAACATAACACTAAAAGACAGCTATAATCTCCCTTTATTTAAGGCTTGGTTCCATTGCCTGAAGCCAGGCCACAGCACGTAGCCTGAGATGTCTTGTGCTATTCCACCTGGCCTCCACCGGCTCCCGAAAGATGGGATTCTCTGTAATGTCCTGCACAAGACCTGCTGGCCCTGTCCTAGAGCTCCCAACAGTACTTGACCTTCACAGCAAAATCAGCAAGTAGATGAGCATTATGTCTACTTTATTTATATGTACGCTTAGTGACAGAATAAATATCATCCTTGACCTCCCTGTAGAAATAAGTGAATCCCAGCAATTGGAATACTCTGATTAACCATGAAGCTTAAAGTATGAATAAACAGAAACACAAAATTGTAAATCACAAGGGGCACACTAGACCTGATTTCCATCACACAGTTCTAACATAAGCAAAAGGACACAGAAGATGAAAGCAGGAACACAATATATTGTCCATCAAGGCTACCAGGTGTAATTCTGTAACTTTACATACTGTGAAAGCTGTATGGGTCATATGTTCAGTAGATCTAATATCCAGGAGGTCTTGCCAACATCCCACAGGTGTGCACAGAAGTGCAGTATGTGAAAGGAAAGCAATTATGTGGGTGGGTACACATACAAAATGCTGTTTCTAAATCCTGGATGAATTCATTCCACACATCTGCATCCATTTCACGTTGAGGAATTAGATAGAGGGGAAGAGGAAAAAAAAAACCAAAATATAAAAAAACCCCCACAACCTCTTTTAAAGATACCTGAGCATTAATGCCGTTCTTTGGCAGAGTCTATCCGCAAGCACTTCACCTCTCCCATAGACCTACTTCAGCAGCACCCCCTAGAAACCGGCACTGCCGGGTCCAACCCAGGCGTCCTGGGGTCCACGCACAGGTTTCTGTTGACTACACCACCATGCCCTGTGCAGGCTGTGCTTCTGGACTGGAGGGAGGAAGCTGCGAGGAGGAGGAAAGTGAGAGGCCCCTGGCCCCACACCCCTTCCAGTTTAATTGACAGGAGGGATTTTCTTGGGGATTTTAACTTGAAAACCAAACAATAAGCTACAATCCAGCCATTGTTCTGGTCACTTTACTCACATGTTACAGGTCTTTATTTTATTCTGAGTCTGTTTTTGTCCTCTCAGTTTACACTCATAGAGGTAGGGACCTGTGTATGCATCTCCTGTGTTTTTGGAGTGTTTCCACAATGCAAAGGAGAGGTTATACTACAAGCAGACTAAGTGTGACAAAGTGACATTATACCAGGCCAGCAAGCAGGGGAACAAAAGTTGAAGCGGGGTCTCTTGGGTCTCAGAGAACACAACCTATAGCGTCAGTTTGACTTTGTGTGTGGAGAAGGAGGGGAAGAACAGAGGTCATACCACTGTATCACACTACCCTCTGTGAAATATATGCTTAGAGATAAATAAATATCAAGCAAACACAGGTGACCGTTGCATTAAACTAGCTCACACCTGATGGATCAGGAATGCAAAACACAATCTCCTCTTAAGTGCAGAAAAATTGGTGCCAAGAAATTGGATTAACCTCCTTTGCTGAGGAATACTTTAATCTTCTCTGTACCTCTCCAATTTCTTGTTAGTTTTTTAAGGCACGCTTTGCTTAGTGTAAGTGCCCTTCCCTGTTTGCAAATAAAGAGCTATAACCTGCAGCCCTTTCCCTGAATGATAGAATTTGGACCTTAGTGTAGAAATGACACATTGCAGCTTGAATTTGTCCCTGCTATAAGAAAGCTTAACTTTCAGTGATTTTAGCAAAATGTTAGATTTACCGGCCATTAATATTAAAGGTCAGCAAATTAATTTTATGGATATATTCTACTGTGATATTAGAGTCTAGATATATTAATAGCATTTTTTTCTGAATCTCAGCATCTTGAATCTTGTGATTATATGGAAAGCTGAATATACAAATTAAAAAATATGAACTTGTAACTCACAAGATTTCGTGAGAGCCCTGAAGATAAAGCCCGAGTGGAACCTAAAAACTCATAAAGCAAATAAATATTTACTCAGCAGATCAAAGGCGTCCAGTTCACACGGGATATATCACCTCTACATTTTTGTACTGCCCTCTCTCTCCCGGCTCCAGTAGCCCTATTTCTTCCCTTTGGCAACACCTCTCTTTTCACCCTATTACAGTTTCCTAAATCTGGCTTATGTCCCCTGCCCGCTGTAATGCTCTCTTCTGTACACCCAACGGTCCTCTAGCATTTCCCTCTGCATTTGGCCTGCATGATGCTTTAGATGCCCAAAGCAGACAATGTTTCAGTGGATCCACTCCCCTTTGCTCCCAGGACTGTCAAATGCGGTTAGCACCCAGCAGAGCTCTTGTGCACCCTGTACGACAAAGCCCAAAACTCGATCTCTGCAGATGCAGAGGAAGACTATGCATAATGAGCTTCATTTTTGCTTCAAACCCAAAATTCTTGAAGTGGGCAGGATTTTCCATTGACTTAAAGTCCTTTGAAAATTACTTTCCAATAAATATATTTATGTATATAAAAAAATTCCCAGCCATGCTTCAAAAGTCCATCATCACAGCCTGCCGGAAAAACAAGAGCAACTCCCTTTACAAGCCCTAAATAACTCAAGCCACCTGGGAGAAGGAAACCACGGCATTTAACTTTGTCTTTCTTTCCCTTTTGCACCTCATTTAGCCCTTTCTGACGGTGCCTGCTTCAGCCCAGGGTGCTCCACTATCCCCGGGATTAGCAGAGATCTCTGCCGATTGCTCACACCTGCAATTCAGACGAAGCCTGTTCCGCTTTGTGCAATCAGCCGTACCTCGGTGAGGCCATCAGCTCCCAAGCTGACAGGCAAACAGAGACCCACCTGACAGGTCAGACCAGACACCTGCAAAGGGGCTGGAGAAGGAAGGAGAGGGGAGAGCGATGAAGGGAAGAGGTGGAATTACACAATTAAAAGACCAGGTTGAGGTTTTCAAGAGGAGGAGTACTACCTGCTACCCATCGGTACATTACGAACACCTGACTGCGAAACCAGCACACCTACTAAACTCCCAGTGAAGTTGTTTGTCCATTTAATAACCAGTGGAGTGGGTCCCATTGGTAGAAATCAATCTACTGGTTTCAAAACAAGAGGTCAGAGCTCTTAATACCTACTGCTTAGGGAATCTAAATTTAATTTGCTGCCAAGCTTCCATTACCAAAATGTATAGAAAGACTGGTGAAATACCACGCTACTAATTTTTCACGAATGCACCCTGAATATATTAAGCCAATTGATTTTCTTTTCTTTCAATTGTATCTGTGAAATCAGAACATGAAACAGTTCTACTAGGGCTGGATTATGCCTCTGCCAGACAACTGCCTGTTCCTGAACATGGAGAGCACCATATATCCATAACTAAACACAATCAGTAGGGTGTATTCATGCCTCAGTGGTTACTGTTAACAAAAGGGCACACAAAACCCAAATTGTCCATGATTATTGCTGTTCCTAACTATACACAAGTGTAACAGCAGTGTTCTTGAGAGGGTATTCACAACTCTTTACAGAAGTGTCACTGTACAGGGTGCATCACCGATTCGTCATTTGAGAAGAAAGAACAAAACTGTACAAAACACATGTGCAAGAGAACGTCTTTGTCAGAAGTAGCTGTTCCCCTGTCTATTTCCTGTCTTAAAACTATTTTCAGATTAATTCACTATAGGAAGGACATCAGATCTCATTATTAACATTATTTTAAATCTTGTTCTGGAAACCAACAAGTCCAGCCTCAGCTGATGTTATTTAGTTCTGGGCCATCCATTCATCAAAGCTGAGGGTGTGACCTCGGACCAGTTTTATCTCTAACTTACCAATGGAGGTTTGAAGGCAGCCCTCACAGAGGGCACGGCAGTAACCCGCGCCACTTCAGCCAGCGCTGAGCCCCGAGATCAATTCTTCTCCAATGTCACGCCTTGTTTCTAACTACTGCAGAGAGTGTAGAAACCTAATGTCGATACATGGAAGACAGGACACCATCTCCTTGCTTTGTAAAGGGGCAGGCCACAAAAAGACAGTGACCTTGAGCTACTGTGGGGCAGATCACAGGCACAATTCTTCATGACTAAGCACGTTATTTTGTGCCAGGCACAGCATTTACCCTTGTAGCAATATCAACATGGCCAGAGCACCCAAAATCTTTGCTAGAAGAACCTCAACATTTGTGTCCCAGAGAGGCAGACAGGGTGGGTAGAGGTGAGGATGCAAAGAGTGGGAACGAAGAGGCGGCAGGCCAGGTCTATGAGTGTCCAGTGCCCACCCAAGACCTCCCACAACTTGGGCAGGGTACCCGCATGAGGTACAACAGCAGTAACCAAGGAGGTCAAATACAACCGAACCCCGTGGTTCCTTGGGACAGAGTACATGGCACAACTCTCACTAACTTGCCAAGGGCTCCTTCCCCTCTTATCCGGAGCATCACATTACCAGTGACGCCAGACTGGCACGGCTCCCATCTAAGTACAGACTTGTTGACAACTTCCCTGCCTCTGAGCAGGGAAAAAGTTCCTCCAGACTCTTCCTGTGCTTAGTAACTTTTCTTTCTATGGCCAATAAGAAGCAGGAATCGCCAAACCCTTTGGATGTAGCTGGTTCACAATTACATGTAAAATCTCAGAATACCCGACAGCATATTGACAGTTGTTACTGAGTCTTGGATATTATTTTGCAGCTAAAATTGAAGTAAGAAACAATTAGCATCATCCCACTTTGTAATAGAGTATTTTATCAGTCGAGTAGAATGCAGAGCATAATTATATGGCTATATCCAGAGATTACACACTGCGTCAAGTGTCAAATCGTGTTGTGTTAACCACCAAGTTATCCTGAAATTGTGCAACAATAAGTAAGAAAGAATTTGGTCTCTCTCTGTGTGGTCTCTCTGCTGGGTGCATATTTTCCAGCTGTTATCCCCCTGACCTGCATACCTGCCATGGACTCCTTCAAGCTTATCAATCAAACCAGAGAACAGAAAGCCCAGCCTGACATCTGACTTCAGCTAACAGCTAGCAAGCAGTAGCCCTCTGCTATCTGGTCCCTTTCTACTTATCATCGTGATGTAGGAAATGAACCAGCACCTTGCAGAGGAATAATGAATGGAGCTGATACATCAAGGTCAACCAGGCCCGACAGGTCCTTTTTTTTTAAAAAAAAAAAAAAAGAAAAAAAAGAAAGAAAAGAAAAAACACACCAAAAAACCTCCCTTATTTTCTCTTAAAGCAAGTCAACAGTCAACATTCACTTAGCGAAGATTAATGCAGAATGGAAATTTCCAGTTATTTCTCTGTTTTGGGAGCCAGGAATAAATAGTGAACACGAAGGCTTTCATTAGATGCCCAGAGAAGATTAGAACCGCTGCATGTGCCTTTGAAAGATCATTTCTATTGGGCACATAACCTCTCTTGATGAGCATTGCTTTTTAATTGGGAAGCACAATATTTTAAAGGAAAAAAAGGACTGAAAGCAATAGGTTTCCATGCTCTTCCACCTTACAAGTATTACGCCCATTCACATAAGTGAAAAACTGACGTAAAAGCTTGTTAGGTGACTAGAAGGACAGGCAAGGGCAATTGCAATAACTGTGTACATAACATTTAATCCAAAACTTCTGCGGAAGCACCAGTCCGAACAGTTTCATATAATCTCTCACTGGAGACTCAGGAATTTTGCTTGGTTTTCAACTTGGATTTCTTTGATTGAATTTTCCTTTGTGAATAACCAAATGGCTGTAAACAGCCCCCAATTGCATTTTAGTCTATTTAGTGCTGCCAAATTTTGAAAGTCTTTTCTGATCTATTAGCACTTTTTGGTTTTCCAAATCAGCAGAATACAAGACATGAGTGAGTCGTCTTCCACAATTCCCAGCCTTTGAAGTGACCCGAAGCTATTACAAACAAGATCAACATCACCTTCAATCAAGGAAGCCCTGAGTAGTAATAATGAAAACCAAAGCAGCTAGCTTTCTTTTAATCCAATAAGAAGGAAGTGTTGAATTGGGAAGGAAATTCAGGCCTGGGTATGTTGTTTTTGAAACCACTATATACAACTATATCTGTATCCCTCCCCCCCCCAAAAAAAAAGACTGCACCATACTTAGAGCTTTTATTTTTCTTTAACCTCTACCCTCCCTTTTAGCGCAGCTGTTTGACATCATCTCTCTGCATCTGAGAATACGTGTTTTATAGGAATGCTTTGCCAAATTTTAATAGAAATTTAAAATAACCACCAGATATTTGTAAAAAAAGAACCGAGAAGAAAAAAGATTAAGAGGCTTAATTACACCATACCTATGCAACATAAGGTGCTCAAGCAGTGACAGCAAAGATGTTCCTTTGCTCAGAAAAGATCAGATATGAGAAAGTACCGAAGCATTAGCAGAGCCCACCTGGCTGTCAGTTTTAGACCACACTAATGTAAGTTTGCTTTTTTATTATTTATTTCTTCATTTTGCACGGAGTAGGGAATGGTGAGAATGTAAAAGATAGCGCTAGCTGCCCTCTAATAGCTTTCTAGTATTAAAATTCATTAGCATTCTGCAAATAACAAACCTTTTAAGCCAAATTGAATGCATTGGTTGAGTTGGGCCTTCTGAGATGTCTGGCTCCTCCTCTGCTCAGCCAGCACTTCAAAGGAATGCCTCCCTCTTCTATTAAAAGTCTCTGTCTTGTAAAAATTCACCACACCCTAGGAATTCCCCTCTCGGAATACACTATTCAGACTTGCAATTCAGGCATCTTATTTTTAGAGAAAACGTTTCCAGAACAACCACCATAACTGGAACGTGATTGATCAGAGAAGGAAGAGGAGGGTGTGTTTTGGGAATCGTACTTTCCCCTACTCCATAAATGACAGAAATTCACACTAAAGAGTTTTTCCACAATCCAGAGAGAGAAGCCACATAGAAGTCTGGTAACTCCATTCCAGCCCAGCAAGATACGGCTTTGGGGTGAAAAAACATGCAAGTAACCGGACCAGAACTGGCACCAGAACATGCCGTGTAACACCAGGCAAACCAAGAGGATGTCTGGGCTCTCAGAGGTCAGTATTAGAGAAGTTGTGGGACTGTCTTCCAGTAGGAAGAGCAGAAAGTAAAACCCAAACTGACTGAAAGATGGAATCAAATAGACTTACAAACGGGATTTATATCCAAATACTGCTTGAGGCAGCAACAACAGACTTGATGACCCAGTGCAATGCTAAAGTGACCAGGGCTGCCATTACTTGAACCTCTTCACACTGAGGGCATAAAGGAAGTCATTGCCACGTTTTGTCCATGCAAATGAAACTCAAATTTAAGTTTCTGGGGCAAATGAATTCCAAATCTCCCCTAACCTGGTAAATTACACAGTTTAGGCCAAAATAGGGAAAGCAAGAAGCAGCACAGGTAGTTTTCTGAATTAGTTTCTTATTTTATTTCCACACAGGTTAATTCTCTTGAATAACTGTTAAGGAAACACAAAAGGAGAACAAATCCATGAATGCTGCTTCCTTTCCTCTTTTTAACCAGAAAGACTTGCGGGTATTTTTAGTCAAGTTTTACAATTAGCATTAAGATACAGTTAAATATTAAAAAAAAAAAAAAAGGTAGGAAGGAGTAGCACTGGTTTTTACTTCTTTTCCTATTCTGGTTTTACAGAACAAATAGACTGGAAAGATAAAGGAATACGAAGTCATCACAAGCAGGTTCTTTTTGTTCCCACTGCTCTGCAAAGTGTCTTCCAGTCCAGAGTTACAAGATCAGTGTTCTGCAGTCATTTCAACAGGTACAAGTACTGCTGAGCCGAGCAAGCTCTGTCCTTGAGGCTCACGGACACTGCAATAGTCAACAATGCACCCGACAGTTAGAAAGGTACCAAAGCAACAGCGATTAATAAATTTGGATTCAGAGGTTCTGAAGTAGGGACGGATATTAAGCACGGCTTTCTGTTCAGTGCAGGACACGAGAGTAGTACAATACCTTCTGCAAACCTTAAACTGTGCAACACTCACTACGTGGCACAAATACAGTGTATTCCCCATGCAGGGTCAGACGTGACAGCACAGCAAAACTCTCATGGCAAGGCCATCTTTCCAGATCATGCTCAGATAGATAGTCACTGCCAATTTTCAGTGACCTATTAAGCCACCATAACAAAATGTGGGCTTTAATTTAGCAATTTCCACTTAAAGATCTCAGAGCTTTTGCAGAAACAGGAGCATAAATTTAAATAAAATATAGTATTTGTTGGGGGTTTTTTTTTTGGGGGGGTGCATATTTGAGGGGAAAATATGAAGACTGGGAGTGGAATTTACCTCTCTTGACAACAACGACCATTAAATCTACTGAAGTGCTCTTTTTCTTCTTAATAGGTAAATAATGCATATACAAGCTTATACAAAGTGAATGTAAGTGGGTCAGCCATGCTTGGAATGTACTAAACGGGAGCTTAAATATTAGTGAATGAATAGGTTCATCTCATAATATATGAGCATTATTCAACAGATGCTGGTATGGACGGGACAGTGAGGATATTTGGTGCCATATGTGAAAGGATTTGGTAGTTTCGCTCCCAATTCGTACTCTGCTGCTATAATCAGAAATGCCATACAATGAAATGTAAATTAACTTCTCACTGGCCTTTCCTCTCAGGCAGTTTAGAAGACAATTTAGTGTTAAGATACCTGATGGCCTCAGGCCTGCTGATAAAAATAACTGTTAATAAACCGAGAAGAATTTGCAGCACCATTAGGTATGAAAATTTGCGAGCAGGTAATCAATGCTCTGCAGGGACACAGAGTGAAATCTGCTGTCTTCCAAGTGCTGCGTCTTCACTTTCAGAGCAAAAGGAGCCCCATCCAGCTCAATTCTGCATCGATTCAGATGAGGATTTTTTTTTTTCCCCCTGAAATCCCTGGATTAATAAAAGGGAAAGAGTGAGGTAGTGTCCCTGCCCAGCCTGTTCCTGGCTACAGGTATGAAAAGAACAGAAAGCTGCCTAGCACAATTGTTTTCTCTCATGATTTTGGTTAAAGCTGTAGATTCCAGTTCTCCTCAGCCCAAGCTGCCCTACATCTATGAAAGCATTCTGACCAAAACACCACACGCACAACGAATAAGGATATATCCTCTGCCATGTACCACGCAGGCTTTGCAACACTCAGCTCTATGTGCCTATTCCGTGTTCGTCATCGTGACATCTGAACACCTGTACTTACTGAAATGCTGCCTGTTTGTCAATCACAGGTGCATTCATCACTGTGACTGCACAGCCCCGGCTCACATCGAGCCCCTGCGTGCAGCACGTACTCCTGTTCACATGTCTCCTTTTGCACAACCAACTAAGAAAACAGGGACCAAGATACCAGTAGCTAGTCACCTGCATCACGGAACGAGCCTCGGCATTAGGTTTCGGATCCATTGCACCGAGTCAGAGTATAAAGGTACGTGCAGTGCCTCCTTGTGCTATCTCCTCAGATGAAAGGAAAAGGCTTCCATCTACAGTTCATTAAACACAATTTATCTTTGCATCTTCCACATTAGAAATAAATAGCAGCTTGGATTATCTTTATTTATTTTTAAAGGATCACATTTTTGTCATCAAGGATAGATAAAGCCTCCAAATTGTGCACTGGACAATTATGTTTAAATACGTTTGCCCTGAGTCATACCATGTAAGACAGATATCACCCCACATGTACACACATGCCAGAAATGGAGAGAAAAAAAAAAGAGACACCTTTTCTTTCCCAGTGCAAACTGCACATAGTGCTAAGGGTATTTCAGTAAAAAACAGTGATTGTGTTGCTGCTATAAACTCACTCTAAGTTTCAATCACATCACCTGCACTCTTCCAAAGCAGATTCAAAGGTCTAGAAGAGCAGCTTGATAACAGAGAGGGAGATTTATTTATTTATTTATTAAAAGGGCATTTTTACCTAGACTTTAACTAAACTTCACCCACCACTCCAGGCAGGCAGTTGAAAGCAATATTAAAGGAGGTAATTGCACAGATCAGTCAACAGCCTTTGTCTCTTTGCCACTGAGACTTACAATAAAATGGGCACAAGAAAACATTGTGCTGGACTGAAGGCAGGTCTTTTTCTCCAGTTGCTTGCTGCTTACCAGCTGTTGTGCTCAATGGCAGGGACAGAAGCTCTACCGGTATCTAGAGGAGAAATCTAGCCTGACACTGCCTTTTTTTTTTTT